>CM044015.1:50698699-50761976 GCA_024085815.1 Flaveria linearis | reverse complement strand
GGGAATTTGCAAAAAATCACCTAGACGTCTGGCCTATAGAATTCAGTTGTACCATGAAGTTATCACTGGAAAGAGGCAGCCACCGCGCGCTACAAAACCGACAGAGGAACACGATGGGTCCTACTCGATTTGCTAGATAGGTCGTTTCACGAGAATGATGAGTTGAAGAAGCTACAAGCAATGAGAGAGAGAAAAAAGATAAAAGCAGGGTGAAGGGTTGTGTCAAGTAGAAAGTTGGTTGGAACAGAAAGGATGTGAATGGAAGAAGGGTGATCGAGGAAGAGTCCATCTATACTAGAAGCATACATAATTATATATTTATTATATATGTACATATACACTAATATGTTGATGTAGTATACGTGTGGTAGATGTATAATATATGTAGTACGATAGTAACGATGGTAGAATCGATGTAACTGCAAAATCATTTTTTGGTTATAAAATAGTTTGATTTTGCAATCCGGGTGTTAAATTCTTTCTATTAAATGGTTGTAGAATGTCGGGACCAATCAATCAAAGTGAAATCCTCCACAATCAAATGGATCATGGAGATACGTCGGCTAAAGATCCAAATGCTAGTGAATCTGTCCTTAATGAAAACAAAGTTATGCAACTAATAAATCAGGGAATTTTTAATGCAATTCCAAGATTAGTCGCCGCTATGGAAGAACAGAAAAAGGCAAATAAGGTAGAAAAACGATAAAGAAAAAGTCGAAAACTTAAAAAGAAAATGCTCGAGACTAATAAGGAAAAGTTATCAAGATTCCAATGAAAGTAGTAATGAAGATTCTGACACTGAAGAACCCCTGAAAAAGCTAAACGAAACATACTGTGACTACAAAACGTTCAGGCATGCAAGCCAGAAGAGTTTTCTGGTTCACAGGGAGCGGCAGAGTAAGTAGCAGTCGATGGCTGGAGAAGGTAAAGTCAATAATGAAAAGATGTAAGTGTGCTGAAGGTGATAAGTTCTGTTCGTTCAGGACTATTAAAGACGGCGCACTCGAATGGTGGAACTCCCTTGTCGTTACAAGAAGTGAGTCGGTTTATGAAATGCCCTGGGAAGACTTTGCAACCCTCGTTACTCGGAAGTTCTGCCCAATGAACGAACGAGGAAAAGATTGAGGGCCAGTTTCTGAATTTAAGGATGATTGGTGATGATATTCAAAGTTTAACACAAAAATTCTAGAATACTCGAGGTTTGTTTCACATCTAGTCACCCCTGAATGCAATTTATAAGTCGATACATTTGGGGTGGTATGTGAAATCAGGGATACCGTGAAGGCAGCCATGCCTCAAACTATTGAATCGAGCATGGAGTTAGCCGGTTTTAATGACAGACGGTGTGATAAGAACTAGGAAGGAGGCAAAGAAGAAAGAAATTGTAGCAAAAGGAGAACAAGTGTGGAGGAAGGATACAAGGAAATCGGGAAAGAGGTCGTCTATGACAACCCACCTCGAATGTAGAATTTGCAAGAAGAGACATGCAGGGAAAATGTCTTTTCGAGCGGTTTGCATTCTGTCAGAACTGTAAAGCTACAGGACATGCTACTGAGAACTGTCCAAACCCAAAGGCCACTGGAGTTTGTTTTAATTGTGGTGAACGGGACACTTTCGTTCGGGTGTCCCAAGTTGAAGAGGCCGTGAAAGAAATCGCGAAAGATGATGGAGGAGAAAAAAGGAGAACTCGAGCTTTTGTCCTAAATTCTCGAGAAGCCACCGATATACCAGACGTCGTGACTGGTACGTTTCTCGTTAATAACACTTATGCTAGAGTGTGTTTGATTCAGGAGCAAACCAAAGTTTCATTGATCATAAATTTTGTAAATTATTAAATATACCTCTAGCTAATTTAAGACGGGACTTCAAGGTAGAAATGGCTAATGGGGAAACGATTAGATTACCGAATTATTGGAAGGTTGTGTTATAACCTTGAACGGGCATGATATTCCCGTACGACTTTTACCCATGTCATGGCTGGATTTGATGTTGCCCTAGGAATGGACTGGTTAGCTAAGAACCAAGCCTGTATAAATTGTAACCTCAAGACAATCATGCTCCGAACCACGAGTGGGAAACCAGTAACTATTCATGGTGAGAAAACAGGCCAATCAGGTCGGCATCATATCGATAATTAGAGCGGCAAAGTGTTTAAAACAAGGTTGCCTAAATTATCTAGCTTCCATTTCGGTCAAGGAAAAAGAAGAACGTAGAATTGAAGATGTGCCAGTAGTTGTTAAATTTACAGAGAGATGTATTTTCTGATGAGTTGCCAGGAATACCGCCAGAAGGGAGGTAGAATTTAAGATAATCTGGTACCTGGTACTTGCACCGATTGCAAAAAGCCCATACCGATTAGCACCAACAGAAATGGCGGAACTAAAGAAACAATTAGAAGAATTATTGGAAAAAGATTTTATTCGACTAGTTCATCGCCATGGGGGAGCTCCAGTTATGTTAGAAGAAAGATGGGTCAATGAGAATGTGCATCGATTATAGGGAGTTGAACAAGGTTACAATTAAAAATCGATATCCGCTAACTCGAATTGACGATTTGTTTGATCAACTCAAGGAGCCTGTCATTTCTCGAAAAATGATCTTAGATCAGGTTATCACCAATTGAAAGTTCAAGAGGAAGATATTCCGAAAACAGCTTTCAGAACAAGGTATGGACATTATGAGTTCACAGTGATGCCATTTGGACTTACTAATGCCCCAGCCGCATTCATGGATATGATGAACCGGATTTGTAGACCGTATCTGGATAAGTTTGTTATCGTCTCATTGATGATATACTTATCTATCCAAAGTGAAGAAGAGCATAAAACTCATCTTAGAGTACTACTGAATTGTTAAGACAAGAGAAACTGTACGCCAAAATGCTCTAAATATGAATTTGGTTAATGGAGGTACAATTTCTTGGGCATGTCATTAATGCTAATGGAATTCAAGTAGACCCGACAAAGATAAAAGCCATTTCTAAATGGAAAAATCCAGAAATACCTACAGAAGTACGCAGCTTCTTAGGATTAGCTGGATATTATCGTCGTTTCATAAAAGACTTCTCTCAAATTGCGATCCCTTTAACAAAATTACTCGAAGGATGTCAAATTTGAATGGGGACCGGAACAAATCAAAGCTTTCAAAATCCCAAAAGAAAAGTTGACAAAGTGCTCCAATCTAGCGTTACCTGAAAACGAAGACTTGTTAGCACTGTGATGCATCACACACTGGCTTTGGGTGTGTGTTAATGCAGCGAGATAAAGTTATCTCATATGCTCTCGTCAACTTAGAGAGAATGAATAGGTCATCCAACTCATGACTTAGAGCTTGGTGCCATAATTTTTGCATTAAAGTTATGGAGGCACTATCTCTACGGAGCCAAATTCACTATTTACACTGATCATAAGGATTGAAATATATCTTTGATCAGAGGGAATTAACATGAGGCAAAGACGTTGGATAGAAGTCCTAATGATTACGATTGTGAAATATCTATCAAGAGGGAAAATCCAACGTAGTAGCTGATGCATTAAGCAGAAAAGAGCATGAAAGGCGAAAGCGAGTACGTGCTTTACAACTCAGGTTACAAATTGACTTGATAGATCGGCTTAAGGATGCTCAAGTCTTAGCTTTGAAGAAAGAGAATATTGAAAAGGAATGTATACGATATTCTTAATCAACTAACCAAAGGAATGATGAAATTCTCAGAATGAATAAGCGTATATGGGTACCGATCACCGGCGGTCTTAGGAAAAAAGATCCTTGAAGAAAGCTCACAAATCCAAATACGCAATGCATCCGGGATGTGACAAAATGTATAAGAATCTGAGAAGTAATTACTGGTGGGTTAGCATGAAGAAAGATATTGCTTTATATGTTACAAAATGCTTAACTTGTTCACAAGTTAAAGCAGAACACCAGAAGCCCTCTGGTTTACTGCAACAGTTAGAACTGCCAGTTTGGAAATAGGAAATGATAACCATGGACTTTATCACTAAATTACCATGAACAGTCGTGGGAATGATACAATTTGGGTTATTGTTGATAGACTTACAAAGTCTGCCCCATTTTTCTTCAATGAAAGAACGCACTCATGGATAAGTTGGCATAACTTTATGTCAATAATATCGTGTCGTTACATGGTGTGCCATTGTCCATAGTGTCAGATCGCGACAGTCGATTCACTTCTCGATTTTGGCAAAGTTTCCAAAAAACCTTGGGAACAAAGCTTTCTTAGTACTGCCTATATCACACAAACTGATGGGCAAAGTGAGAGAACCATCCAAACTCTTGAAGACATGCTGTGAGCCTGTGTGATTGACATAGGGGTTGTGGGGATGATCATCTGCCATTAATGGAATTTGCTTATAACAATAGTTATCACGCAAGTATCGATGCAGCGCCATTTGAAGCCTTGTATGGTAGAAAATGCAGAACCCCTATATGTTGGTCTGAGGTTGGAGACAGTCATTTGTCAGGACCTGAAGTTGTTCAAGAAACTACTGACAAAATTCTGCAAATACGTGAGCGTTTGAAATTAGCAAGGGAACGACAAAAGAAATATGCTAATCATAGAAGGAAACACTAGAGTTCGCTGTAGGCGATAAGTATTATTAAAAGTTTCACCTAGAAAAGGTGTGATTCGATTCGGAAAGAAGGAAAGTTAAGCCCACGTTTTGTTGGACCCTTCGAAATTCTAGAACAAATTGGGCCAGTGGCATATCGATTAAGGTTACCAGAAGAGATGAGTGGAATACACGATGTATTTCATGTATCAATCTGTGTAAATGCTTAGCCGACGAAACTCTAAAAATGCCACTAAAAGATGTAGAAATAGATAAAAAGTTGAAATTCATCGAGCAACCGTTGCAGATAGAAGATCGTCAAGAAAAGCGACTAAAAAGGAAGAAGCTCGTGTAGTCAAAGTGAAATGGAACTCTAGGCGTGGTCCTGAATATACATGGGAGCTAGAGTCAGAAATGATGAAGAAATATCCACATCTCTTCCAATAAATCTCGAGGACGAGATTTTTATAAAGGTGGGGAGATTGTAACATCCTGTATATTATTAGTATTATTATTATTATTATTATTATTATTAAAATAAATTATATATAAAAATTTATACTGAATATTAGTAAGCGAGTAATTTATAAGCTTCGTATAAGCTTAGTCGAGCACTATAATTTTAGACGTTTAACCCTAAACCCTAGTTGAGTAAATAATAATATTAAATTATGACATATTTAATTTTTGCTCCGTTTTTAACGAAACTTAGGTAGAAACGTTCAGAATCATTAGTAGATTCTAACGACATTTCAGATTCTTATAAAACGTCATATTTTAAAAGTTATCAGATAAAAACATATTTATAATTATATGATGGCATTTTAGTAAATAAGTATATATATTATAATAATAGATATATGTGTATCTAAAGATATGTATGGCAAACGATATGGATGAAAAAGAAACGCACGTACGGTGTGAATTCATCTAATCACTCTTCTTACTTAACTTTCTAACTATAAATAGAAATATTCTGTTTCAGTTAGTTTTACTTTGCTGCAACGATAACTTTTCAATTTCAAAATACACTCTCACCAAACTCTCAAACAAAACACACATACATACATCGCATATACCCACCCTTTTTATTTTCTTTTAACATCGAAGAACCTGACGAGTTAAACCCAAAGTAATATCAAATTTACAACCCAACGGACTGCTAAACGCTAAGTTGTTACTCTGCTTCGTCAAGGGAATACGTCATTGTAACACCCGTAATTTCTTTTAAAGAAATAAAAGAATAAAAAGAAAGAAAAAGGAAGAAAACGAAAGTCAACTTAAAGATAAAGGGTTAAAAAGTGCCAAAAGGACAAAAATCTGAAAAGTTGGTGTAAAAGAAGGTATGGCCGCCCATAACCCCTGCACACTTCTTTGCATTCGGTTTTTAGAGAGAGAAACAGCAGTGACTTCGATCTTAGAGAGAGAAAGAAGAAGAAATCGGATTCAAGGTAAGAATTGGTGTTTTTAAGTTGTTTGGCTAAGAAACCGAGAATGCATGTTCTTATGTGTGTGTGTTTGTGTTCGGGTTGCACTGTGTGTGTGTGTTTTAGGTGTAGAAACGACTGGGAAGTTAAGAAAGGGTATCCAAAACCCGAAGACAACTAAGGTGAGTTTCTAGACCCTTTTTACCTGTTTTAAATGTTTTGGGGCTGGAAAATGCATGTAAGTATGTTTTTATAAAATTTGGGTTTTATACCCGTATGATTTGAATGTATGAATGTATGTGTTATGTTAAGTTTTGCCTAGAATCATGTGAGCATGTTTAGAACTAGGCATTATCATGTTGGGATTTGGACTTAGAATAATTAAGTATAAGTTAATGAGTCCAATAGTGCTTATACGCCCAAGGAAGTGCCTTAGAAATAGGCTAAGGGGGTAATGTGTCCAAGCCTGTAATATGTCCAATAGTCCTAAAACGACCAGACTCATAAGTCTGAAAATTTGCTAAGTATGGGGACTTATAAGTCCCAACAGGACTCATGAGTCCCACGGTACTCATGAGTCTGAAAACTAAGTAAAGGGTGAAAAGTCTGAATTCTGGTCGTATGACCAGAAAATATTTTCTAAGTATGGGATGGTACGACCAACAGGGCTAATACGACCAACAGGGGTCATACGCCCAGCAGTGCTCAAACGCCCAGACCCGAGAATTTCTAAGTAAAGCTTAGAAGTCCAACAGGGCTCATACGCCCAACAGGATCAAACGCCCAACAGGGCTCATACGCCTAACAGGGCTCATACTCCCAGAACACTTAGAATTTTTTTTTTTACAGAAATTTCTGGAAAGCTGATTTATGGGATTTTGACCAGAGTTGACTAGGGTAATAAATGATGATGTTTATGAATGTAATGATGATAATTAATTAACCCTTTTATTGTTACTGATTTTATTATCAGTATTTTATTATCGTTAACAATATTATTATTATATTGTTAAGTATGAAAAAGGCATGATAAGGAATGTTTAAGGATTTAACGAAGAGCATAATCATTAATAAGTAAAATATTAATGATAAAGAGAAATGGAACGTACAGTGAAAGATAATGAGAGAGGAACATGATGATGAATGCATGTATTAACGAAGGAACGAAAAAGAAGAATGATGATGAATACATGCATTAATGAACGAAACGAATTATGTCTTGCAAGCATTGAATAACGCGATTGGTCCTTCTCTGTGATCGACCATGGTCATGGTGCCTCTACGCTTACCTCTAGTACCGTGGCATACGTTTTGTTGTTCATATGTTGACTTCGGCCGGTAGCTAATAACGATCGGGGTGTAGCATATGGTATTGGTACAATTCACCTTTCAATGTACAAGTAAGTATGAACGGGATTCTTGTCATTCGACCACAGTAATCATAGCCAAGTGCTATGAAGTGGGTAAAGCCTGACAGAATCCATACGAGAAGTTAAAGATAACGATGTATAACGAATGATGAAGATATAACGAATATTATCCTGTGTACGTATGATGTATGAACGCATGCATGAAAGGATACTTTTAAATAAGTAAAAGTATGTTTTATTACAAAACTAAAACTCACTCAGCAACGCTGACTTTTATGTGTTTCCAGTTGGCAGGTAGTGTTGTTGAGGATGGCACGAGGCGGCTACTCAACTCTTTTGGGATGGCATTCTTTTGTTAATGTTTTTGTATTGTAATGCAAACAAACGATATTTTGTAATGAGTGTTGTATTACTTTGCAAAAGCATTATAGTAAATTCAAAGTTTCCGCTGCATGGTTTATTAAGTTATATTAAATGTATGTTTTATGGGTGATGACGACCAACTGTGAGGTGCCCGGGAACGGGGCCTTACAAGTTGGTATCAGAGCCAAAGTTTAAGTGAATGGGGTAATTTTTAAATAAACCTAAACTTAAACTGAAAATGGGACAGAAAGGAAGAGAATGCCATCTGAGTAGTTGCGTGGCCATCAGGTATTTTTATTAAAGTTAATCATGATTTCGTGCGCATGATATGTGTATGTGTACTGTTAGACTTAGATACTAATGTAGTCAGGACAGGTAATGCTTGGGGTACGAAGAGTAGAGTAAGTGGCTAATCACAACTGGCCACTGTAATTAGGGGTTACTATACTTGACATAAACTGAGCTATTTCCTTGAATGACCGTGTAGTGTTTAAATCTTTCAGTGTGATAGAAGATGGTCGGTGGTAGATCATCTAAAGCTTCCCGTGGCGGTGGACGTGGTGATGAACCGCATAACACGCGAGGAAGACTTAGGACAGAGAAAGTAGTTCATGAGGAAAACGAGACTCCTCATCAGAAGGAGGTAGACGAAAGCGCGAATTTGAGAGCCTCGGTAAAAGAGGTAGTGGTTGAGGAAGTACATCAGGTCATGCAGACGATCTTTACCGTCTGTAGTGACCGAAGTGATAAAGGCAGTACGTAATGATGAGAGACGAGGGAGGAATCGGTCCTCAGGTAGACAGCAACAGACAGAAGCAGAAACAGTATTATCCGATGATGAAGAGGAAGAGGAAGAAGACCATTTACGGGAGACAGCCCGGGGTTGTAACTACGGGGCATTCATGAGGTGCAAGCCCCCAACTTTTGATGGTTCTGGTATGCTACTGATGCTCACCAATGGGTGATGGAAATGGAAGCTGTCCTCGATATTAGTGATTGCCAGGAGGACAAGAAGGTGAAGTTTGCTACCCACTCTTTCACAGGGCCGGCTTTGTGCTGGTGGAAGAATATAGTCCAAGCGAGGGTAGTAGGGCTATAGGGAAGATGAAGTGGGCTGAGTTAAAAAGGCTGGTGATTGAGGAATTCAGTCCTCGTCGGGAAATGGACAGAGTTGAGAGAGAGTTCTGCAGTTGGAGGCGGGGACGATGACCCACCAACAATACACCACCAAGTTTAACGAGTTGGCGCTGTTGGTGCCGGAGCAGGTGACGCCGGTGTCTCGAAAGATCAACCGGTATATTCAGGGTTGCCAGCTAAAATTAGTTGGCACTTGATTTCTGCCCGACCAAGCACTTTCAGGTCGGCAGTGGATTTGGCGGGAAGGTTATTTAATGAACGGGCTGCGTGGTAAAGGCTGAGGGTAGCAAGAAGGGAAGTGGAGAGAAGAACTGGCAGGGGAAGAGATTTGGTCGGGGTGATACTTTGACGAGCAACAAGAAGGCAAGGGTGGATGATCACCGTGTGTCGTGACGGGAGCTGGGGTGAGGAAGTGTGGTAAGTGTGGAAGGGAGCACTCAGGGGAGTGCAAATAGGGATCCAACATCTGCTTTAAGTGTGGGAAGACGGACATATATCAAAGGATTGCCGGATGGGCAAGTGTTTTAACTGTGGGGAAGGCGGTCATATGAGCAGGGACTGTAAGAAGCCGAGGGCTGAGCTTCAGGGGTAAAGAAGACGGGAAGTGAAGGTCCGAGAGCAAGCGCCAGGGCTTTCACTATGACGCAGGAAGAGGCTAGGACGGACCCCGATGTGGTGTCAGGTACGTTTCTAGTAAATCAAACTCTTGCTTCTGTGTTATTTGATTCTGGTGCTAGTAAGAGTTTCATTTCTGCTACTTTCTGTGCTAAATTGCCTGTTAGTTGTAAATGCATTGATGAGCCCTTTGAAGTAGAAACCGCTATTGGTAAGTCCACTAGAGTTACTGATGTGATAGAGGACTGTGCCATAGAATTAGAAGGTCATAGGTTTGCTGCTAGATTACATGTGATGCCCCTAGGTGGATTTGGTAGTACTAGGGATGGATTGGTTGGCAACCTATGAAGCGAATATCGTATGTCGAAAGAAGATGATTAGATTGACGGCATCTGACGGAAGTCTGGTGACAATATACGGTGATCGGGTAACGGTGATTCCGAAGGTGATTTCGATGGCGGTGGCGGGGAAGTGCATGAGGCGTGGGTGCAACGCCTACCTATGTTATGTGAAGGATGTGGAGACGCCAACACCACAACTATCCGACGTTCAGTTGTGTGCAAGTTTCCAGATGTGTTCCGGAAGACTTATCGGGATTGCCACCTGACCGCGAATTGAATTTCAAATTGACTTAATACCGGTGCCTAACCTGTCGCCAAGGCACCGTATCGATTAGTCCTACGGAGATGAAGGAGTTGATGGAGCAACTGCAGGAGTTGCTTGACAAGGGCTTCATTAGACCGAGTCTCTCCTTGGGGTGCTCCGGTCTTATTTGTGAAAAAGAAGGACGGTAGCATGAGAATGTGTATCGACTACTGTGAATTGAACAAGTTGACCATAAAGAATCGGTATCCGTTACCGAGGATCGATGACTTGTTCGACCAGCTCCAGGGTGCCAGTTGGTTCTCGAGGATAGATCTTCGATCTGGCTACCATCAACTGAAGGTAAATGAGCAGGACATTCCTAAAACAGCTTTTCGTACGCGTTATGGACACTATGAGTTTCTCGTTATGTCATTTGGTCTAACTAACGCGCCAGCTGCTTTTATGGACTTGATGAACCGAGTGTGTCGGCCAATGTTAGATAAATCAGTGATTGTGTTCATCGACGATATCCTGATTTATTCGAGGAGCGAAGAAGAGCATGCCGGTCACATTCGGGAAGTATTGGAGACTTTGAGAAGGGAGAAACTGTATGCTAAGTTCTCCAAATGTGCTTTCTGGCTACGCGAGGTGCAATTTCTGGGTCACGTGGTAAATGCAGAGGGAATCATGGTGGACCCAGCAAAGGTTGAGGCTGTGATGCATGGAAATCACAAAGACGCCATCCGAGATTCGTAGCTCTTGAGATTGGCGGCTATTATAGGAGATTTATTCAAGACTTTTCAAAGATAGCCTCACCTTGACAAAATTGACTCGTAAGGACGTGAAATTCGTGTGGGGTCGAGAGCAGGAGACGGCTTTTGAGGAGTTGAAGGCAAGACTAACACAAGCTCCTGTCTTGACATTACCCGAGGGAAATGAAGACTTGGTGGTCTATTCGGATGCATCCTATTCTAGGCTAGGTTGCGTATTGATGCAACGTGGAAAGGTCATAGCCTATGCATCTCGACAACTGAAGACCCACGAAGTCAATATCACGCACGACCTAGAACTAGCTGCGGTGGTTTTCACGTTGAAGATTTGGCGGCACTACCTGTAACATCTCGTATTTTACTGCGATTTTTATATTTTTTTTTTTAATAATAATAACATAACAATAATAATATAATAATAATAATAATAATAATTATATAATAATAATAATAATTAATAATAATAATAATAACCATAATAATATATTAGTAAGAATAATAATATTAATAAAAGTTTAAAACATAAATGCCAAAATATAAGAATAGGGGGTATTTTTGAAATATTTGAAACTTAAAAACCAAAGCTTTCAACACCAAATATCAAAACACAAACACCAGGGACCATTGTGTACATATTACTAAATTTTCAAAACATACCCTACCCACCCCCTTCAAACCCGTCGACCACCATCTTCACAATCGACCGACCAACCCCAAAATCCGGCCACTATGAACATTTTAATTAAAAGTAATCACGCACTAGGTCCTTTAACCGATATAAAGTATCCATACCTTCAATTCTATCAAAAACGAACTTGAAACATATCATATCATCATCACCATTTTCGGACCTGCAACTCGATAATTAGCCCATCTACAATCAATTTTGAAAGAAATGATAAGGGCTTTTGGTCTACATAACAATCCGAAGCTGCCTATCAAATAATTCGATTATGATGTCCATTTGATCATCCATCGACTAGCACATGCATCGCGGACCTGTTCTTGACAGGTTCATCATCAAATCGAATACCATATAGGTAATTAGACACACGAAAACACTCGATTTTATACGAGGGTCAAAAGCCCTATGAAATCATACACTATCAATGCCGAATTCGAGCTCAATTGAACAAGGTTCGAACCTAGGGCTCGAATTGGGTATTTGGGATTGGTTAATTGGGTTTAAAAGTATCGAGATCTGGTTCTTATCGCGGATTAGTCCATGGTTTGCTGGTTCCCGCGCCTTATACCAACCGGGAGGTCCCGGTTCGACCCGGGCCACCTCATTTTTTTTAAATCATTTTTTTTAGTTTTAAAAATCCAGAAAAATTCAAAAAAAATTATAAAAAAAAATGTTTTTATAAACATTAAAATTTTTAAAATAATTTATTTGTTTTCTGGAAATTATTTTAAGATTTCATCTACTTTATTAAATGTTTTAAATAAATAAAAATCACAAATAATACAAAATTTTTATACAAAAATGAACTTTTAATAATTAAGCTATTAAATGATTATTTAACACCATATTACTTGTAAATTATTTAAATATAGTTATATGGTTAAATCATGATATAAAAGTTATATAATACTGTCAAAAACGTTTTCTTTTCTTGTTATAAATTAAATAATTAAATATATTAATTAATTATCATATAATTGATTAATAAAATTATTATTTATTTTCACACATAACAATAAATCAAACAAACACGCGTACGGATACATATATTTAATTTCAAACGTAATCATATTCAATAAATTCATTTAATTATTTTAAGACATTCAAATTAAATAAAATTTGTTTATTTAAACTATCATTCAAAAAACTCAAATAAAAACCTTAATTCCTCTTAAAACGTTAAACTTATTATTAATAAACTTAATGTGTAAATCTATACATATTAGGTACCTCGTGAAGGAGTATCTTGTAACGACGTATATTGACCTAATATATCATTTTTATACTTATTTGCCAAGTGAGTTTTCCTTGCCCCTTTTACTATATTTCACACCGTTTTGGGGTGAAACATGATACGTATACATCGTACACTATAAACGTTTGAGACTTGTAAAAACACTTGCAATTCATACTTATATTTTGTCATGGTTATTTGTGTATTGTAAGTGATTATATGTGATACATAGTTTGTTACAATCATTAACTATTGCTAGCCTGGCGACGTCTTAGATCTTTGGGCCTGACAAGCCTATTTGGTGCTAAAGTCGATGAACTGCCGACTCCTAGGAGCCGTATGCTTGTGCACTAGGGAACAAATACACTTAGCCAATCTTATATACTTGTAATCAAGTCGAGGTTTGATTGTAAAGATATGTGTACTATAACCTTACTTGCTTATAACCTATGACATGAATTGCTACTTATAATCTTTTCATATTATGTATGAAAACCTTGGAACTCACCAACTATTTTTAGTTGACATTTTATTTTATCATGTTTCAGGAAACCCCCGAGTTTAAAGTGGCTTGTGAAGTTTGCAATAAAACTAGGACGTGGACCTAGTTAAATAAATGAAATGCTATGTTACGTCTTGATTTCTGTTTAAACGTATTATGTTTTGAAACTTATGTTTGTAATTCCTGTTGGAAAATTATAATATTAATATTTATACTTGAACATAGCGTTATGTGGCTGTGAACAATCGTATCCCTCACACCTCGACGTTTCCGCCGTCCAGGTTGGGGTGTGACAGATTGGTATCAGAGCCCGTAACTATAGGGAATTAGGTTATTAGAAATGGTGACCTAGACTATAGCATATGCATGAACCTTATAGAATTATATTTCTATCTTTTAAAGTATATGGTTTGCATGCTACATATTGCTATGTTCCCTTATGTGCAATTTGATGCCTTAGCATAGGATTGCCTAAACATTTCTACATGTCTCCCAAAACTTACATTTGACTCTTAGACTCTCCCCGAACATGAAACCTCTTATCTTATTCTCGACGACACGTGGAATCGTATTCTTATGCTTATGACTTGGATCTTTAGACGTTATGTCTAATCTATATAAATCTCATCAAGGTTTTGATTTCATGAACCTAAGAAATATTGTGTGACACATAGACACCTGTATTCTGGATTTCCTGGCAAAAAGCTTCGGGCTAAGGCAAGCGTATTCGTATAAATCTCATTGAGGGAACCGTTACGCTACCTGGGGATTTCTGGGATGAGTGATAAACTATGGTCAAAATACACAAATCTCTAAGGCGAATGAGTCAATTTACCTTGACGTGTCAACGTTTCCAAATGGTGATGCGTTACCAACTGGAAACATTCCGTATAATTCATGATTCTTACTTTAACTGCCTATCCTTATTGTCCTTTTACCCGTCCTAATCCAACTCGTATTTTCAGCATGTCTCGCCAACTCGGACACCGAAGAAGATCTGATCGTAAGCTTGCCGCCATGATCACCCGGCAAATGGCTGCAGTCATCCCAAATATGATGGCTGAACTCAGCAGCACCATGATTGCCAATGTCACAAACCACAACAACGGCCAAGGGGAAAACAGTGCAACCCAAGGCCGTAACAACCAAACTTGCACCTTCAAGCACTTTAGTTCATGCAAGCCTCCCAGTTATAGTGGCAAGGAAGGTGCCACCGGTCTATTAGAATGGTTCGAGGGATGGAGAACACCTTCGTCAACTGTGAGTGTCCCGACGCACTCAAAGTTCGTTATGCTACCAGCATGCTCCAACAAGGGGCTCTCACCTGGTGGAATAGCGAGAAGAGAAATAGAGGAGCTGAAACTATTTTGGCACTTACCTGGGAAAATTTCAAGAACATCGCTATCGCGAAGTTCTGCCCAAGAAGCGAATTACAAAAGTTAGAAGAGGAATTCTGGAATCTGAAGCAAAACGATGGTGATCATTTGGCCTATTCAACTAGGCATCATGAGTTGAGTTTGTTGCTGCCTCACATGGTCGATACCGTTCCCCGCACACATCGAGAAGTTTATTAAGGGTGTACCACCCAAAATTCAAGATGCTGTGGTGGGTAGCCGACCCACAACTTTAGAAGAAGCCATTACTATCACCGCTCAACTCACTGAGAACCATATACGAGCGGGCACCATGACTGTGAAGGGTGCCAGAAGGTGGAGAAGATGGTTACTGAGGCCGTTAAGGAAACCAAAGCTGAACCGTCCAATAACAACAACAACAACAACAACAACAACAACAAGAAACGCAAGTTTACACCGGCACGCAACTATGCTGTGACCGCACCCAAACAACCCCAAAAACAACTTGTACCTGCGGCTACACCTGTGGCACAAGTGCCTGGGGCTAGGGCTTATGCTGGTCCTCAGCCGATGTGCAACACTTGTAGGTATCATCATCCGGGGAATCAACCATGCCGTATCTGCACCTTATGCGGTAAATATGGTCATTTGTGGCAACTTGCCACCGTGCACCTAACAATGCCACCGTGGTCACAAACCGTGTTTGCTACAACTGTGGGGAACCTGGTCATATTCGTCCACAATGCCCTCGTCTTATGGGTAATGTTCCACAAGCCGAGGACGTGCTTTCAACATCAACACTAACCAAGCGCAAGCAAACAACGATGTAGTGAATGGTATGTTAACTTACCTTTAACTTTTGTGATTCAATTCTTTTCGTACCTTACCTATATCGTTAAATATCTTAAAAATTAAACAGGTATGTTTCTTATTAATAAGACTTATGCCTATTCTATTTGATTCTGGAGCCGAAAAGAGTTTTGTTTCGTTAGAATTTGAACCTATACTTGCTAAATCACCTACGAAACTAGAAAGACCTCTCCGTTGAAGTTGCCGATGGAGAGCCGATCACCGTTGATGTCGTTATCCGAGATTGCATCCTAAGCCTTGACACGCACGATTTTCTTATCGATCTTATACCTATGAAACTGGTAGCTTTGACGTCATCATTGGTATGGATTGGTTAGCCAAACATCATGTCGAGATCGTTTGTTTCGAGAAGTGCCTCCGCATACCTTTACCATCCGGGGTTACTTTGAAGGTGTTCGGTGAAAAATCTTCAAAGGACTTAAACTCATGTCTTGCACTCAAGCCCGAAAGTGCTTAAGTAAGAAGTATATGGCCTTCTTAGCTTACGTGGTCAACACAAAAGTCAAAGGGAAAGAACTTAAGGATGTCCCTATTGTACGAGACTTTCCTGAAGTATTTCCCGATGACCTTAGTGGTTTACCTCCCGTACGTGAAGTCGAGTTTAAAATTGATTTGATACCGGGAGCAACCCCGTGGCTAAGTCACCATATCGGTTAGCACCATCGGAATGCAAGAACTCTCCAGTCAACTACAAGAATTGACTGATAAGGTTTCATTCGTCCTAGTTCTTCTCCTTGGGGTGCACCTGTCTTATTTGTAAAGAAGAAAGATGGGTCATTCCGTATGTGTATCGATTACCGTGAGCTTAACAAGCTTACCATCAAGAACGCTATCCTCTTCCTCGTATCGATGACTTGTTTGATCAACTTCAAGGAGCTGCTATATTTTCGAAGATTGATCTACGTTCTGGGTATCATCAATTACGAGTCCATGAAGATGATATCCCAAAGACCGCGTTTCGTACTCGTTATGGACACTATGAGTTTACGGTGATGCCTTTTGGCTTAACTAATGCTCCTGCTGTCTTCATGGATCTCATGAACCGAGTATGCAAGCCTTATCTAGATAAGTTTGTGATCGTCTTCATTGATGACATACTTATCTACTCTAAGACCAACACCGAGCATGAACTGCATTTGCGACAAGTTCTTGAGTTGTTAAAGAAAGAGCAATTGTACGCGAAGTTCTCGAAGTGTGACTTCTGGCTCGAGGAAGTTCAATTTCTAGGACACGTGGTGAATAGCCAAGGAATTCACGTTGACCCGCAAAGGTGGAAGCTGTGAAGAATTGGAGTATTCCCACAACTCCGACAGAGATTCGTTCTTTCCTTGGTCTTGCCGGTTATTACCGACGATTTATCGCCAATTTTCAAAGATCGCGAAGCCGCTTACTTCCTTGACACAAAGAATAAACCATTCGAGTGGGGGCCCGAGCAAGAAGAAGCTTTTGAAACGTTAAAGCACAAACTGTGCAATGCTCCTATCTTGACCCTACCCGATGGAAACGACGATTTCACCGTATATTGTGATGCATCAAAACAAGGACTTGGATGTGTGCTTATGAAAGAGGAAAGGTCATAGCTTATGCATCGAGACAACTGAAGGATCATGAGGTGAATTACACAACACACGATCTCGAGCTGGGTGCTGTTGTTTTTGCCTTGAAGATTTGGAGACATTACCTTTATGGTACGCAATGTATAGTCTACACCGATCATAAAAGCCTTCAACACGTTTTTAATCAAAAGGATCTCAATATGAGACAACGTCGTTGGGTTGAATTAATTAATGATTATGACTGTGACATTCGTTACCACCCTGGGAAGGCAAATGTCGTAGCCGATGCACTAAGCCGTAAAATCCATAATAAGATGACCGTTCCAAGAAATTCGCGATCGACGGCAATGGTTGATACTCTGAGAGAATTCGATACCGAAATTCGACTAGATGTCACCAAGACTACTGTACTGTTACAAAACTTGAGAAAAATAGTGACATCGAGTCTAGCATCTTGGAAGCTCAACAAGTAGTTCAACGAGAAGGAAGAATGAAGGATGAACTGGAGCTTAACCTTGTAACTCAATTGGAGACGAAACCTAATGGGTTGATGTATTTTGCGAATCGAATTTGGGTTCCAAATCGTGATAATCTCCGTACTCTTGTCATGAACGAAGCTCATCAAACTCGTTATTCTATTCATCCGGGCCGATAAGATGTACATGGATCTGCGTGGTCAGTATTGGTGGCCTGGAATGAAGAAAGATATAGCGACTTATGTAGCTAAGTGCCTCACGTGTACGAAGGTTAAAGCCGAACATCAACGTCCAAGTGGATTACTTGAGCAACCCGAGATTCCTATGTGGAAGTGGGAACACATATCCATGGACTTCATAACTAAACTACCCCGAACCTCTCGAGGACATGATAGCATATGGGTGATCGTTGACCGATTGACCAAATCGGCACATTTATACCCATACGAGACACTTACAAGACATCAAGATTAGCTCGTATATATGTTGATGAAATTGTAAGTCGTCATGGGGTACCTCTGCACATCATATCCGACCGAGACGCTCGCTTCACTTCGCATTTTTGGTCGTCTATGCAAGAACTCTTGGGTACTCAATTGGACCTAAGCACGGCTTACCATCCTCAAACTGATGGTCAAACCGAGCGGACGATCCAAACCTTGGAGGATTTGCTACGCCTGTGTGTCCTTGACTTTGGTGGTAATTGGGATACGCATCTACCGCTCGCGGAATTTTCGTATAATAATAGTTACCACTCGAGTATCAAGATGGCACCATTCGAAGCACTTTATGGTCGTAAATGTCGTTCACCGATCTGCTGGACCGACATTGGTGAAACCTTATCACTGGTCCTGAACTTATACAAGAAACGACCGATAAAGTCGCTACA
The DNA here is from genome assembly GCA_024085815.1 of Flaveria linearis. Taxonomy (NCBI): domain Eukaryota; kingdom Viridiplantae; phylum Streptophyta; class Magnoliopsida; order Asterales; family Asteraceae; genus Flaveria; species Flaveria linearis. Next base: position 50,743,574 of record CM044015.1, on the reverse strand, counting down.
ATCCGAAAGAACCTTGAAGTGGCAAGAAGTCGACAAAAGAGTTATGCCGATAAGCATCGCAAGCCGTTGGAGTTTCAAGTTGGGGATATGGTTCTTCTTAAGGTTTCACCATGGAAAGGCGTTATTCGCTTTGGAAAGAAGGGAAACTAGCTCCAAGATTTGTAGGGCCATTCAAAATCCTGAAAGGATTGGGAAGGTGGCTTATAAATTGGAACTACCTTCTGACCTTAGTGGAGTTCACCCTGTGTTCCATGTCTCAAATTTGAGAAGTGTTTGGCTGACGAGAGTCTGCATGTTCCACTGGAGACATTCAGATCGACGAGTCACTGCACTTCATCGAGAACCTGTCGAGATTATGGATCGCATCATGAAGAAGACTAGGACCACAACTACTCCAATTGTCAAGGTTCGTTGGGAGAACAAGTGTGGAGCTGAGTTCACGTGGGAGCGAGAGGATCTTATGAAGGAGAAATACCCGTATTTGTTTGTGTAGTTCATTTTTAATTTATTAACGAAAATCTTTAAAGTAGGGGAGACAGTAACACCCTGTATTTATACGATAATTAATATACGTTCTTAATCAACGTAAAAACTTATAAGCTCAAAAGCTTATAAGACTAATTTAAAGTCACACACACACTTTACTCTCTTTTTACCTCTAATGGCTGCCATTGCACATAAAGTAAACACTAAAGCGATCAGCTTAATCAATGATGAATTTTCTTCTTTTGATACCTTATCAAAACCTGAAAGTTCTTCAAAGTGTCCTCATCTTTTCATTTCAGCCTCATCGTAAGCAAATTTCGGGACGAAATTCTTTTAAGTAGGGGAGACTGTAACATCTCGTATTTTACTGCGATTTTATATATTTTTTTTTTTATAATAATAACAATAACAAAATAATAATAATAATAATAATAATAATTAATAATAATAATAATAATAATTAATAATAATAATAATAACCATAATAATAATATTAGTAAGAATAATAATATTAATAAAGTTTAAAACATAAATGCCAAAATATAAGAATAGGGGGTATTTTTGAAATATTTGAAACTTAAAAACCAAAGCTTTCAACACCAATATCAAAACACAAACACCAGGGACCATTGTGTACATATTACTAAATTTTCAAAACATACCCTACCCACCCCCTTCAAACCCGTCGACCACCATCTTCACAATCGACCGACCAACCCCAAAATCCGGCCACTATGAACATTTTTAATTAAAAGTAATCACGCACTAGGTCCTTTAACCGATTATAAAGTATCCATACCTTCAATTCTATCAAAAACGAACTTGAAACATATCATATCATCATCACCATTTTCGGACCTGCAACTCGATAATTAGCCCATCTACAATCAATTTTGAAAGAAATTGATAAGGGGCTTTTGGTCTACATAACAATCCGAAGCTGCCTATCAATTAATTCGATTATAATGTCCATTTGATCATCCATCGACTAGCACATGCATCGCGGACCTGTTCTTGACAGGTTCATCATCAAATCGAATACCATATAGGTAATTAGACACACGAAAACACTCGATTTTATACGAGGGTCAAAAGCCCTATGAAATCATACACTATCAATGCCGAATTCGAGCTCAATTGAACAAGGTTCGAACCTAGGGCTCGAATTGGGTATTTGGGATTGGTTAATTGGGTTTAAAAGTATCGAGATCTGGTTCTTATCGCGGATTAGTCCATGGTTTGCTGGTTCCCGCGCCTTATACCAACCGGGAGGTCCCGGGTTCGACCCGGGCCACCTCCCATTTTTTTTAAATCATTTTTTTTTAGTTTTAAAAATCCAGAAAAATTCTAAAAAAAAATTATAAAAAAAAAAATGTTTTATAAACATTAAAATTTTAAAATAATTTATTTGTTTTCTGGAAATTATTTTAAGATTTCATCTACTTTATTAAATGTTTTAAAAATAAAAATCACAAATAATAAAATTTTTTATACAAAAAAATGAACTTTTAATAATTTAAGCTATTAAATGATTATTTAACACCATATTACTTGTAAATTATTTAAATAATAGTTATTATTGGTTAAATCATGATATAAAAGTTATATAATACTGTCAAAAACGTTTTCTTTTCTTGTTATAAATTAAATAATTAAATATATTAATTAATTATCATATAATTGATTTATAAAATTAATTATTTATTTTCCACACATTAACAATAAATCAAACAAACACGCGTACGGATACATATATTAATTTCAATGTAATCATATTCAATAAATTCATTTTAATTATTTTAAGACATTCAAATTAAATAAAATTTGTTTATTTAAACTATCATTCAAAAAACTCAAATAAAAACCTTAATTCCTCTTAAAACGTTAAACTTATTATTAATTAAACTTAAATGTGTAAATCTATACATATTTAGGTACCTCGTGAAGGAGTATCTTGTAACGACGTATATTGACCTAAATATCATCATTTTTATACTTATTTGCCAAGTGAGTTTTCCTTGCCCCTTTTTACTATATTTCACACCGTTTTGGGGTGAAACATGATACGTATACATCGTACACTTATAAACGTTTGAGACTTGTAAAAACACTTGCAATTCATACTTATATTTTGTCATGGTTATTTGTGTATTGTAAGTGATTATATGTGATACATAGTTTGTTACAATCATTAACTATTGCTAGCCTGGCGACGTCTTAGATCTTTGGGCCTGACAAGCCTATTTGGTGCTAAAGTCGATGAACTGCCGACTCCTAGGAGCCGTATGCTTGTGCACTAGGGAACCAAATACACTTAGCCAATCTTATATACTTGTAATCAAGTCGAGGTTTGATTGTAAAGATATGTGTACTATAACCTTACTTGCTTATAACCTATGACATGAATTGCTACTTATAATCTTTCATATTATGTATGAAAAACCTTGGAAACTCACCAACTATTTTTAGTTGACATTTTATTTTATCATGTTTCAGGAAACCCCGAGTTTAAAGTGGCTTGTGAAGTTTGCAATAAAACTAGGACGTGGACCTAGTTAAATAAATGAAATGCTATGTTACGTCTTGATTTCTGTTTAAAACGTATTATGTGTTGAAACTTATGTTTGTAATTCCTGTTGGAAAATTATAATATTAAATTTATACTTGAACATAGCGTTATGTGGCTGTGAACAATCGTATCCCTCACACCTCGACGTTTCCGCCGTCCAGGTTGGGGTGTGACACTACCTATACGGGACGAAGTGCACCATCTTCACAGACCACAAAAGCTTGAAGTACTTCTTCGAGCAAAAAGATCTAAACATGAGGCAAAGGCGATGGTTGGAACTCATAAATGATTATGACTGCGAAATCCATTACCATCCGGGCAAGGCCAACGTGGTGGCCGATGCCCTTAGCCGAAAGGAACGGCCTGAGCCGATTCGGGTGAAGGCTTATCAGCTGATCATGACCCCCGATGTGATGACACAGGTTAAGGAGTTCCAAGACGAGGCTTTGAAAGAAGATCGTCTTAACTCCGAAAGGATGAGAGGCCTAGTTACGGAATTGGGTGAGAACACTCTTGGTGTTAAGACCCGATTTGGGCGAATGTGGATTCCTTGATACGGGGATCTACGTGAAAAGATTATGGACGAGGCCCATAAGACCCGATACTCCATTCACCCCGGTGCTACCAAAATGTACCACGATATGAAGAAAGACTATTGGTGGCCGGGTATGAAACGTGACGTAGTGGAGTACGTAAGTAAGTGCTTGACTTGCTTACAAGTGAAGGCGGAACACCAGAAGCCCTACGGGAAGATCCAACCGTTGGATATACCCGAGTGGAAGTGGGAGCACATTACCATGGACTTCATCACGAAGTTACCACGTACCCCAAAAGGGTATGATGCTATATGGGTGATAGTTGACCGCTTGACAAATAGTGCCCACTTCCTACCGATCCGCGAGACGTACTCATCCGAGAGATTGGCGGATCTGTTCATCAATAAATTGTAGCTTGTCATGGTGTACCGGTGTCTATTGTGTCTGATCGTGACACCCGGTTTACCTCTTAGTTTTAGAAGAGATTTCACGATGCAATGGGGACGAGACTACACATTAGTACAGCATATCACCCTCAGACAGACGGTCAGTCTGAGAGGACGATCCAAACCCTCGAAGACATGCTTCGGGCGTGTGTGATCGATTTTGGAGGAAGTTGGGACAACCACCTACCGTTAGCAGAATTCTCGTACAACAACAGTTATCACGCCAGCATTGGCATGCCACCTTACGAGATGCTATACGGGAGGAGGTGTAGGACGCCCGTATGTTGGGGAGACATTGGGCAGAAAGAGTTGGGAGGTGTTGAGGTGATTGAAGCAACGACTGAGAAATTGGAAAAGATTAAAGCCTTTATGAAGGCGGCGAAAGATAGGCAAAAGTCGTATGCTGACAAGAGGCGAAGGCCGATAGAATTCAAGGTTGGTGACCGAGTAATGTTGAAGGTCTCGCCCTGGAAGGGGATCATTAGATTCAGAAAACGAGGTAAGCTAAGCCCGAGGTACATAGGACCTTTCTGAATTATTGCACGAGCAGGAGAGGTGGCCTATCGACTTGAATTGCCAGATGAGTTAAGTGGAATTCATCCCACATTCCATGTATCTCATCTGAGGAAGTGCTTAACTAATGAAGACATGATTGTACCACTGGAGGATATTAAAGTAGACGAACGGCTCAACTACGTGGAGCAACCAGTGACAATCATTGATCGTAAGGAGAAAAGGTTAAGGAATAAAGTGGTTCCTCTTGTGCGTGTACAGTGGAAGCACAGGAAGGGATCCGAGTCTACGTGGGAGACTGAAGAAGAAATGAGACAACACTACCCACATCTGTTTGAGGAATAACAGGTTTCGGGGACGAAACCTATATAAGGGGGTGGACTTGTAACACCCGTAATTTCTTTTAAAGAAATAAAAGAATAAAATAGAAAGAAAAAGGAAGAAAACGAAAGTCAACTTAAAGATAAAGGGTAAAAAGTGCCAAAAGGACAAAATCATTGAAAAGTTGGTGTAAAAGAAGGTATGGCCGCCCATAACCCCTGCACACTTCTTTGCATTCGGTTTTAGAGAGAGAAACAGCAGGGACTTCGATTCTTAGAGAGAGAAAGAAGAAGAAATCGGATTCAAGGTAAGAATTGGTGTTTTTAAGTTGTGTTTTGGCTAAGAAACCGAGAATGCATGTTCTTATGTGTGTGTGTTTGTGTTGGGTTGCACTGTGTGTGTGTGTTTTAGGTGTAGAAACGACTGGGAAGTTAAGAAAGGGTATCCAAAACCCGAAGACAACTAAGGTGAGTTTCTAGACCCCTTTTTACCTGTTTTAAATGTTTTGGGGCTGGAAAATGCATGTAAGTATGTTTTTATAAAATTTGGGTTTTATACCCGTATGATTTGAATGTATGAATGTATGTGTTTATGTTAAGTTTTGCCTAGAATCATGTGAGTATGTTTAGAACTAGGCATTATGATGTTTGGGATTTGGACTTAGAATAATTAAGTATAAGTTAATGAGTCCAATAGTGCTTATACGCCCAAGGAAGTGCCTTAGAAATAGGCTAAGTGGGGTAATGTGTCCAACCTGTAATATGTCCAATAGTCCTAAAACGACCAGACTCATAAGTCTGAAAATTTGCTAAGTATGGGGACTTATAAGTCCCAACAGGACTCATGAGTCCCACAGTACTCATGAGTCTGAAAACTAAGTAAAGGGTGAAAAGTCTGAATTCTGGTCCTATGACCAGAAAATATTTTCTAAGTATGGGATGGTACGACCAACAGGGCTAATACGACCAACAGGGCTAATACGACCAACAGGGGTCATACGCCCAGCAGTGCTCAAACGCCCAGACCCGAGAATTTTCTAAGTATAAGCTTAGAAGTCCAACAGGGCTCATACGCCCAACAGGATCAAACGCCCAACAGGGCTCATACGCCTAACAGGGCTCATACGCCCAGAACACTTAGAATTTTTTTTTACAGAAATTTTCTGTAAAGCTGATTTATGGGATTTTGACCAGAGTTGACTAGGGTTAATAAATGATGATGTTTTATGAATGTAATGATGATAATTAATTAACCCTTTTTATTGTTACTGATTTTATTATCAGTATTTTATTATCGTTAACAATATTATTATTATATTGTTAAGTATGAAAAAGGCATGATAAGGAATGTTTAAGGATTTAACGAAGAGCATAATCATTAATAAGTAAAATATTAATGATAAAGAGAAATGGAACGTACAATGAAAGATAATGAAAGAGGAACATGATGATGAATGCATGTATTAACGAATGAACGAAAAGAAGAATGATGATGAATACATGCATTAATGAACGAACGAATTATGTCTTGCAAGCATTGAATAACGCGATTGGTCCTTCTCTGTGATCGACCATGGTCATGGTGCCTCTACCGCTTACCTCTAGTACCGTGGCATACGTTTGTTGTTCATATGTTGACTTCGGCCCGGTAGCTAATAACGATCGGGGTGTAGCATATGGTATTGGTACAATTCACCTTTCAATGTGCAAGTAAGTATGAACGGGATTCTTGTCATTCGACCACAGTAATCATAGCCAAGTGCTATGAAGTGGGTAAAGCCTGACAGAATCCATACGAGAAGTTAAAGATAACGATGTATAACGAATGATGAAGATAATAACGAATATTATCTCTGTGTACGTATGATGTATGAACGCATGCATGAAAGGATACTTTTAAATAAGTAAAAGTATGTTTTATTACAAAACTAGAACTCACTCAGCAACGCTGACTTTATGTGTTTTCCAGTTGGCAGGTAGTGTTGCTGAGGATGGCACGAGGCGGCTACTCAGCTCTTTTGGGATGGCATTCTTTTGTTAATGTTTTTGTATTGTAATGCAAACAAACGATATTTTGTAATGAGTGTTGTATTACTTTGCAAAAGCATTTATAGTAAATTCAAAGTTTCCGCTGCATGGTTTTTATTAAGTTATATTAAATGTATGTTTTATGGGTGATGACGACCAACTGTGAGGTGCCCGGGAACGGGGCCTTACATTTATTATTTTTGCAAACTTATAAATGTTTTGTTGTTTTCAAAATGCATGCATATATTAATAGGCTTATACTCATAGAGGGTATTTATAGGAGCAAGCAGGATATGAGCTTACATATGGTTTGATCAAATCGTATACGTATTAGATTGCGGTCTAATGCGTCTAATGTAAATTGGGATGAAGTGTCAATCTTAAAAAGGTTACCGATAGGGCCTACAAGTCTCAGAACCAACTTATATTAGTGTATAGCAAGAGGATTTCTGGATTGTATAAATTACTAATTCCAACTGTGATTTAACCTTTATTGATATTAGCATGCTTAAAATTATTTCGTGTCATATAAGCGTTATTCACCAACATATTGTTGACGTTTTATTTTCAAAACTTTTCAGGTAATTAATCTTGATCAGTGGGGTACCCGCTCTAGACCTGGGGCTACCCTACTCTATGGCTAGCATAAAGGCTATTGTCAAGATAAATGTCTAAGGTATGGAAATAATCCTTTGGCTCGGGAAGTACTATAAAAAAATAAGGGTTTTGGAATAATAAAGCTTTTGGCTATATATGTAATGGGTGTTTAAATCCCAATGTATATAAAAACCTTTGTAGACTTCCGCTGTGAAAAATATTTTGTTATATTCAAAACAGGTACCAACACGTCACCACGCCCCAGGGGTGCCCGGGGTCGGGGTGTGACAACTACTAATGTAGCTAAATCTCCCGTAACCTTTTGACATACGATTTCTGAATACATAACTTAATGTTAAAAAGAGAGTTGATCGGGTTTCTTTCTAACATACTGTTAATTTTAGAAAACCATAGCAATTACTATAGATTTCTCAGACTAATAAAAGAGAACCCTCAAATAATTAGAAAGTTAAGGTGATACGATTTCTAATAACCATTGCTAGTTCATTAGCCATGGCTTTATTATGAAGATCGGTTTCGTGAATAAAAGTTAGTTCATATGTTTTTCAACCTTGTATGACTTTCACAATTACAAATCACAAGTTTATAACTCCCGTTCAAATATAGATGCTACCCATCAAAAGTTTTCCCAAGATTATCATAACATTAACATAATATAAATCACACCATTAGTTCATCATACATTACATAAGTTTCAACCAATTAGGATAATAATGAGAGTTTAGCTCATAATGAGCTTGAACATAACAACAAAGATAGAAGATAGTAATGAATTCATTGGCAAATTAGAACAATCAAAACTGTGATCCACTATGGATGATGTTAAACGATCCCGAGCTTCTTCTAAGTGTTGAATGAACCTCCAAAACCTTCTAAGGACCTCCAAAGGCTGGGTTCCTGAGAGGGAACACAACACTTCACCTTCCAAAAGTTACTCTCAAAGTTGTAAATGAAGTCCTATTTATAGGTTTTTGGAGTGTTTAAGCATGGCCTCATCCTAAAAGGCACGACCCCGTGGCTAAAAGGCACGACCCTGTGCTAGTACAATGTACGTAAAACTTGGTCGGCTCGTATGCTCAGATCTTGTCAGGCACGACCCCGTGTTCAACAAGGCACGACCCTATGTATGTGGTGGGGAACGCCCACGTGCCTCCTGGGCACGCCCCCGTGCCTCCTGGGCACGCCCCCGTGCCTCCTGGGCACGCCCCCGTGCCTCCTGGGCACGCCCCTGTGCCTCGGGTTGAGGAACCATACTTTTTGTCCTGTCGGACTGACAAACATGGGGGTGTATTGATTTTAGCATCGGGGTGTGTTTCAGGCTAGGCATGGGGTGTGCCTCATGAGGCACGACCCCATACTTGAATTCCGAAACTTGGGTTTCTTTAAGCTCCTTTTGTTCATCTTGGTCTTTTCCAAGCCTAAAAACACAATATAAACGATTTAAGTATCAAAAGCATTTTCAGTAAGAGTTTCTGAGATAATTGAGGTGCAATTGATGTGCAATTGAGGTGTTTTATTTGAATAATTTGGAGCATATCAGATATCCCCACACTTAAACTTTGTTTGTCCTCAAACAAAATCACTCAAAATAGCAACACCACCAAAAACCAAATAAATCAAGATATAAATATGAGAATCGATAAACTTACGGGGAGTATGCTAGAACTTGGTCGTCGGAAAAGAAGAAAATGCGATGTTTTCAAGGGTAACATGGTTAGGTGGGGTGGTGTTGTTGGGTAATGAAGGAGATAAAGAGTTTTTTAATTTACTAAAAAAGTAGAATATATAATTACATAAATAGTCCTTTAGATCAAAAGACTATTTTGCCCTCGCGTGAGGAGCGCATTACTTCATTTAACGTCTAAAAGACACGTTCGTTAGAAAAAACGACGAAACATGCAAATTTTTTTAAACATAAAAACGTTTGCGGTAATTACTTTAGTCTAATAACGATGACATAAAATTTACTACAAGCATAAATTACCTAAAAGTTTACTTGAACTCCCTCTCATGGGCCATATTCTCAGTTGGGCCTTGCAACTGAAACATTAGGGTTTTGATATCTTAACCTACATTTACATTATCATCATCCATCGTTCTTTTTATATGCCGCTCATCATCAAATCCCCAAAACTCAATATAGGGTTCATAACACGCAGGTATGTTATCATTTCTCTATGTTTACTCTCTAAACTTACACAAGACTTTAAAGCCAAATGAAGATTTTGGATTAAATTTCTCACGACGGTCGTCTGATTATCATACCTTTTCGTAGGGTATGATCTATTGATGTATTGATCCAATTGTTCTGATGGTTTTCAAATCTGTACTGAATATATTCTTTTCTTAAATCGATCGTTATTTTGCGAGAGATTGAATGTTTGGCGAGCATAATGATGAATGTTTTATCTTCTGATTTACTTCATGATTGATTATTAAACCTCCTACTCATTCTGAATGTTCGCTTTAAAATTTTATTTTTTTTAATTATGTATACAATTTCTTCATGCTTTTTAATGATGAAATCAAGTTTTACAACTTAAAATGTTACAAGCAACCGATGGATTTATCTAGGGTTTAAACTCTGTATCGTAGTGATCTTCAATCTTAAAACTAATGTCTTGTAATAGCTTTGATTAAGCTTTTAAATTACACTTACACACTAGCTATAAATAAGCTTCTAATCAACCAAAAACAAGTCAAACTTCAAAAAATAATATTTTTATGCTACGGGTCTTGCTTTAAAAAGTTTTTGATTTTTGTGTCTTGAATCTTGGTTTTTGCATTTTGGGTGAGTATTGTGTTTTGACAACTATTGGATTCAAATCTACAAAATGCCCAATGATGGAAAATTATGATTATTGAGGAGGTTTTTTGGTGCTACTATGTGTCAATGGTTGTTTAATCGCCACGACTTACAAGTTTTATATACACTAGCCCACACAACAACACAAAATGTTTTTTTCATCGTGGTGAGGTTTGATGGCTGTTGATGAATGGCTGCAACTGGATGTAAATCCTTGTATGATTCAATAAGCTATGAGATCTGAGGGCTTGTGTTCCTTTTGTCTTGATTTTGGTTGTTGTATGTGTTGAGAGTTTAAAAGATGATTTGTGATGAGCACATTCGAAGGCTTGACAATCTCATTATGATCAAAGGTTGCTGGGCTCAAAAGTTGTGCAAGAGTTTATGTTGTCATGTTTTGTAATTGTTGTTCACCAGCTTTGTTTGCTTGGTGATTTTAAAACTGACGAAAATATATCAACACCAATCTTTAATTACTCCTTTTGATCAGTAATTTTTTATAAAGTGTATTTCTTAATTTACGTATGTATAATTTATAATTTGGGGAAATTACCAAATTGAATATGCGGTGATTAGTAAGCTAAAAATTTGTTTTAACTATTAAGAACAACATTTATAAAATAAAAATCATCAGATATATCAATAATAAAATGAACATATGTAACTTTGACTTCTTAGTTTTTAAAAATAAATATCCATTAATTCATCATAAGTAATATTTTACTAGATAAACGGATAACTTTTCTAACAGATTTAACCTTTAATGATAGATAATTTTTAATATTGTTTACAAATTATCATTTACACCCAACGTATAGTATGGTATTAATTGAAATTTTTGATTTGAAATAACTTATAAGGATAGCTGTAATATGTGTGTCGATAAAAATCTAAGATTAGATAACTCTGTTAAGGGGAAAGGTTCTTGAGGAAAACTACATTAAATTGCAATTTTAAGTCTTTAAAATACAATAAATGAAATTTTTTAATAAAACTAATGATTTTTTAATCTTTGATAAGTATTTATTTAGTTTTTTAATTATGAACGAGTAGTGGCATTTTGATAATTATGAACAATTTTGTCTCATAATATTCAATATGCAAACTTTAAGAAAAATATCATAGAATAGTTTTAAAAGTGTTTTAATTTAGTTATTTACGTATATTTTTGTAAGTAAATAATGTGGAGAAGATTTGTGTGTCAGAATTTTTAATATATTATATTATAAAAGTAAATTAAAAAACATGTTAATTATAAAAAAAAATAATAATAAATAACCTAAAATTTAGGTTAATGTTTCATATCAAAATCAAAACATAGAAAAAACTATTTTTTTAACATGAGTAAATATGTTTATATAGGCGGATACTGTGTGTAGTATGGTGAATAATGAAACGGTTCGATTGGAAATGGTTTATTTTGACTAGATCCAACCTTAGGTTTATTTCTTTTTGGGGTTGAGGTAGGCTTTTTTTTTAATATATTTGAGTTGAAGAGTAGAAGAAAGTTAAATTTTTTGGTGTAAAAACTTGAAATATGTATGTTAATTAGGTTTGAACCCCGTGGTGGCGGGATTTTTATTGGTTCGTTAGAGGTTATGTAGATTATGTTAAAGTGTTGGTTGTCCGACTGAAAAGCATCTATATTCACATAGCCATTTAATTTTGAGAGTGTTGGGTTCAAAACATTTAGACTTGTCATCATATGTTTTCTATAAAATATTCCAGATGAGTGTTGTAGTTGAATTAAAAAATTAGCAAGCAGAAAAGATGGACAACACAAACGGTTTACGAGAACGTCAAAGGTGAACACCTACGGAGCAGGGAGAGGCGAAAGAAATCAATTAACACCACAGTATCAATAGTTGTACCAAAAAAACACAAAAAAAGGAAAGAGAAAAACTAAACAGAGTAGCATAAAAAAACGTTGTTGTCCTTTGTAATATATATATATATATATAATTTATTGTGTAAGAATAGGGCTTGTATTTTTATTTTTATTTTTCTAATTCCAATAGCTATAAAAACATTTCACATCTCGCATCAGATGTGGGTTAGTGAACCCAATTCGAGAAGATACAAAAGTTTTTTAGTTTTATCAAGTCATTGATATAATATGCGTTAAAAAGTTTATGACGCCACAAATAGACGTGTGTGAATGCTACCAAAATGACTTAGGAATACCATGCTTTTGTTTTATTAGATTATAGAACATCAACGACGGTAGTTTTTTCAAAACAAAGATCAATCATGGCTGAACAGTTGAAGAGATAAAAGCAAACCTAAGGTGGCCGAGGAGAGAAATGTCGTAGGTCCATGAAGACGAACCTCCATAGACTTTGAACGTGTGAGAAAGGAGGGCGACTATGTGGATCGGAGCGCTATATCTGACGTCAAGGGGAGACAAAAAGCCATTGACTTCTCTCCATAAGAGGTGTATACAAAATTGTAAATGTTAGATTTGTTAATATATTCATAGAGCAACCAAATATGCGTTGTAGGACTTTATAGTTTTTATAGGTTACGTGTAATACTGTGAAATTACTTGTACAATTTTTGTTTTAATGTTCATACGTACATTGATATATTTATAAATTAATAACATGCAGCCATTTGACCTTTACATTCAGGTAATTCGTATTTAAATTTAAAATATGATAATATGTAAATAACATTATTAATTCCAGATGCTTGTGGGTTGAAGTTCTGCATAGTGCATGACTTTAGGATGAGAATGCGTAATTTGGTAAAAACATAAAATAAAATTCATTATTATTCCATGGTTTATGATTTTAAAGTGTAACATATTAATGTGTAACAATAAAAAGTTTTACAAACCCATAAAATTAGAGGTGCTAAGACAAGAATATAATGCATTTTTGACCGTTGCGATTGATGATGAAAAATGTAATTGAAATGTTTTACATTTCAATGTTTTACATTTCAATTTAATTCCCAAACCTGAAACGAGAATGAACAAAAACATTTTTTTAAAGTTAAATAGATATATACGATACCAACAAAACTGGAAGAATATAATATGAATTTTGCAGACAGGTTATTTAATATAATATGAATTTTGCAGACAGGTTATTTAAATATTTAAATTAATTATGATATCATTTTAGAAAAACTAATATTGCATTAAATCTAGGGCTGCAAAGAATACGAACAAGGCCTTGTTCGTGTTGGCCTTGTTCGTGTTGGCCTTGTTCGTGTTCGTTTGTTAAAAAATAAACTTGTTCATAAACTGTTCAAGAACACTTACCGAACGAGATTCTTTGTTCATGTTTGTTCATTAAGAAAATAAACATGTTCATGAACAGTTCACGAATACTTAACTAACGCAAATGAACACATACAAAAACAAACGAAAACAAACAATTGTTCTTAAACATGACGAACACAAAGAAGCTCGTGAACACAAACGGATACAATGATTATAGATTTATTTTAGAATAAAATTTATATTTTTATAAACATTACACAAAATCAATCAAAAATAAATAAGTACTTAACATAAATATCAAAAAATAGTTGATATAATAGTCATAAAAATAAATGACACAAAAATTAATAATATAAACGAACACATTAACGAATATAAACAAAAACATTATCTAACATTCACAAACGGACATTAACGAACATAAACGAACACATTATCGAACATTCATAAACATAAATGAACGAACGCGGCTTGTGTTCATGTCCGTTCGTTTAACTAAACGAACGAAATTTTCTTGTTCGTGTTCGTTCATTTACTAAAACTAGCGAACATAAACGAATTTCCCGCCGAACGGTTCACGAACTATTCACTAAACGTTCAGTTTGTTTGCAGCCCTAGTTAAACTAATTAACTTTTAGCCGTTGATCAATTACTTTCATTTCTTAGTGGTTTTATCAGTAATTTAAAATCATTGTGATTCAAAAAATGTGTTTCTAACCTGAATTTTGCCATCAGATGAACCAGCAAATAACATGTCTCCTTCAGCATCTGCTACCAAAGAAGTAATTTTGGTAATCCCTGAACTCATCCTCATGGTAGCAACTCTGGTTAACCTTTCTTTTAACCACACCTCAATTGTCCCATTTTTTGTTGTTCCAAATATGAAATCATTACTCACAGCCAAACAATGGATATCAAATGTACTCGATAACGATCCAACTAACACCCTGCTCGCCATAGAGAATACCTACCACATTCAATTCACCTATAAGTATTTAAAGTTATCATTTTTCGGTCAAATCCATAAAATTGAAGATAAAAGTGGATGATAATAACAACAGTTGGTTTGGGTTGGGTAATGGGCCAAATAGGTTGCTTAAAATAGTATCAATTTGTTATCAGGTCAAAATCAATGACATTAACAAGTTCGGGTCGGGTAATGGGTCAAACAGGTTGCTTTAACAAGAATCAATATGTTTTCAGGTTTAAACCAATGAAAACTAGGTTTTCTTAAGCTTTTAACTACCTTCCCTGCTGTTCCATCTACTGATGTTCCACCGGCGTATAGAAGATCATCATGGATACATATGGAATTTATCGACTGTTTTCCCAGCAATTTTCTTGCCCCTGAGTAAAATGTTGTTGTTGATGATTTTTGCAAATCGGTTTCCTGAAATAGTTCACAAAAAACCCATGAAAACTGCATACGATAATAATATTGGAATCATGAGTTATGTACACTGGTGTAACGTTACCAGTACACTGAAACCACTGCATCCACAGTACAGTTTATCTCCACTCATATCAAGACATTTGACAGATTGTTTGAAATTAATATGTTTGGTAACACCTGACCACCCAAAAACCTAGAGAATATAAAAAATCATTCACCTGTTTCATATCTCAAATTTTACATATTATTGTAAATATAGACAACAAATAACTTTATCATAATCTATTTCAGCTTTAAGATCTAACCTTAACTCCAGCACCTTGAGAGAAAAAATAAGCATAATTCGCATCTGCCGTTAGCCCATGGACCGATTCTTTAACATCATGAACTTGAATACAATGAATTCCTTCAGGTTTGATTACCCATACCTGATGATGAAATCAATATTGTTTTAATAAAATTATATTAATCCTTACAAGTTATAACATACAATTGAAAAAGATGGCATACCCGTACAGTTTTATCTAACGAACCACTATAGAGCTTATCACGTGAAGGTGAAATATAGAGGCACGTGACAGCCCTTGAATGCTCACGGAGCTCTTGAATTAACCGCAAATCTCTCTTAGCAGCATCCCAAACCTATACAAACATTATAGGCATTATTTTGTAATTATGATGTATGATATAGGAATGGGTAAATGTTTCATTTTGTTTAGGTCATTACCTTAATTGTTCCATCAGAATGGCTGCTTATCACGCGACCTTTTACATTGATCAAAGATAAAACCTCTCCGTTCATTGATGAATCCGACTCGAATCCTTCTGAAGCTGACCACATTTCTGCCTGGAAGTAATAAAACATAAATTTATCATAAAAGAAAATGTGCTATAGAAGTATGACTATGATCAGTCCAAACTCACTGCATTAACAGATGGTAAATTCATCAAAGTTTTCATTATATCACTGACAATCACAGTGCTTTTCTTGAGTTTCCTCAAGGTCTTGTATATGAGTTTAGCATAGCAACCGATGTCACCAAGTGCACCTTAACAATAACATGGGGATTAGATAGATTACTTTTAAAAGTAACAATGCTAACGTGTTTTTACCTGGATCACTAATGAAGCTTCTCAAAGCAACAGTCGCTAAAATCTTGTCCTCAAGGTTCTTAGATGATTGAAGTATGTGCATATAATGGTTTAGCAATGACTTACGTGCGGAATCTCTAACGCCTGTGTCTGGCAAATTATAAAGCATGTATACTAGCCATGTGGCTGTAATAAGACACTTTTTTGCTATGTTTATTGATTTACTCTTGAGACATTGTTCTAATGCATTAAAAATGCCGCCTTTTTCATGGTTGCAAAGTACAAAAGCTACCCTTTTTTCCCAAGAATATGCAGCTACCTCCTCCTCATGATCCTAAAAAGAAGCAAAAGTTAAGGAATCTAATGGAAACAAAGATGGAAATGTACAAAAGAATAAAAAGACAAACCATTTTCAGTTTTTCATTTTCCATAAAAGCTTCATAAGGTTTATTAAAACCGGCCAAATTAAGTAACCAGGCTTCAGTATAAGACTTCCCTGAAAGAGATGATAATGCATCAAGAGTCATAAGTTGTAAATTTGGGAAATCCTTTTTCTGAAGTGTGTCAATTAGTGCATCGATTGCTTCCTCTCGGTAAATACTCATTTTCCGAGGCTCAACCTACAAAAGAATTTAAAAGAAAGAGTTTCATTGCAAAGCACATCAATTTTCAAGTAATAAACACTAGATGTGGCTGACCAGGATATCAAGCTGAAGAAGAAGTGAAGCAACAGCAGGTTGCTGCTCCATTGGGGCATTTTGTAGATAGACAAGAAGAGTGTGCATTGTGCTAAATGCTCCTTCATCTTTTATTATTTGTAAAATCTGATTGCTTAATGTTCTCCTGCAGCAAAGATTAACAAATCAAATTTGTATTGATGATGATAAGTAACATCATAGGGAGATCGTATACCTGTTCAATTGAACCAACTCAGAGAGAAAATCAATGCACATGCCTCTTGAATTTTCATTTCCACCATGAAATAATTCAAGAACGAGGCTCAAATCGATATTGCTAGCTATCAAGTTCCTGCAACTTTGATCTGTTTGGATGCAACACAGTAATATAGATAGAACAGACTGCCTTATATCCAACTTGTTTAAAGATGTGACTAAATCAGGTATTGCATCAGCTGATATAATGCTCAAAGCAATAAAAGACCTGCTATTCTCATCTCCTTCATCTAACACCTGGTCTAACAACTCTATGGCAGCATCCTTGGGACTCATCACCATCTCATGATCCTTTGAATCTTGAAATTTACTAGAAATGATTTGAATTAAACATGGCAACAAGTTGTGTGAAATTATCTGTGAGAAAGTCGGTTTCAGTAATAATATTAAAACTGCAGCCTCAAAAAGACCATTTGTCAGCAAAGCAGCCAGGGTCTCAAAATCAGGATCCACACTCGTTAATTTGTCTTTAAAGCTATCATCAGCAACCAGTAACTCAGAAAGAATATAAACTGTTGTTGCAAGAACTTCCCTGCTTAAAGAAGAAGATAATACATCCATGAATCCATTCACTGCTGCTGAGGTTGATAAGCACGCATGGACACCGGCATCAGCATTTGACTCTTTCCACATTTTGGCAATTGTCAAAACAGCTGCTTCACATTCTTTTAAATCTTCTGAAGTACATAAACATGAAATAAAGGGTTTTAATCCGCTTATAATTGCTTCAATTGCAGCTTGAGATATCACACTCGTTGGTGATGTTGCAACTGTAGCTTGCATGAATCTTCTTGGTTGACCAAGATTTGATGATTTTGGAGTTCCATAGGAACTTGTTGGTGTTCCAGGATATGATAACTCATGAGCAAGATCAGGGTGCTGTTCTTTCCAAGAAGTTATGAGTCTTTTTAAAACATAGTTTGTTTTTGGAAGGATGTGGGAAACAAGAGGTTGTCTTGTTATGGGACATGTTGTGTTCCCTCTTTTCATCCATTCTTCAATGGCTTTTCTTTCATAAGTTTGACCGGTTTCTAGGGTTACTGGATCACTAAAAATCTGGGTCGTGATGGGGCAGACAAAATCTTTTGGTGGTCTTGATTGTGCTGATCGATCAAACTGTTGGGGAGAACCAAAGTTTGGGCTCCCAATATCATTTTCTCTGGAACTAAAACATTTAAAGATGTTTGTATTTAGGAAGGGGAAAATGTTTTATAATCCTGTAACTATTTCATGACATAAAATGTACCTTAGTGCTCCATTATTTACATTTGCATAACTAGAATTTCTTTCATCACCATGAGCAAACATCTTCCTTACACTTTTTGGCCACTCCTAGGCACAACTCCACTTTTAGTAATGTGCTAGATTGTTAGTCAAAGTAGATACAATAGCAATTTCAACCCCTTTATATGAACCAAGTTGATTTTGGTTGTATATAATTGATAATAAGTCAAATAGGTGAAATCTAAAAACTTAGCAATAAAGAAAATGGGGCAAACGGGTCGAATCAAAAGTTTAATTAAATGCTTACAGACTCCTAAATCTTTTACTTTTAAAATGATTGATTACTACTTTAAGACAGTTCAGTAACATATTAACTATATATATGATAAAAAAAAGGCAAACAAATAATGTTGGGTCCATGGGCAGATCTATGAAGAAGGTGGGAGCCTGGGGGTGGCAAGGCTCCCATAAAGATTGGGTTGAACCTTAAACTTTCTTGACAAATTTGTTATATTTTTAGTCCAAATATGAGAAGTCACCACCACCTAAAATCACAAGGCACCCGCATGATTTGCACTAAGATTGAAAAAAAAGTAAAAGGTTAAGCTTGTTATGACGATTACTTTAGTATAAAGAGTAACGGAAACATTTAGAATGATTCTATCCTAAAACAAGTGACCAAATAATTTTATCATATTTAATGAACTTTATGTTTTGAAGTAAGATCAAAGCATTTCGTGTTATATATTTCCTGATTTTGTTGCTAAAATTATAAGCAAATGTATTCACATAACCTACGTTGACGAAACCTATTTTTGGCCCCCACCGACAAAATTCCTAGATCTGCACTGGTCAACTCACCCAACCTATTTGACCCACACCCAAACCACTCATTTTGTCAACTAGTATTTGTAAACCATCCCATGAAACTTACTTTCGCTTCACTATCTGAGTCAGCTGAACCGATACTGGAATCATGATGCACCTCCGGTGATGTGGCAACTTTAAAATCTATATCTCGTGTGGACTGTAACCTCAAGATTGACCTTGCCTCTTTCTTACCAGTCCCTTCTTGTTTTGGAGATTCAACTTTTGGAGATGCAACTTTTGGAGATTCAACATTTGGAGATGCAACTTTTGGAGATTCTACAGTTTCCTTTGGGATTCCCTCCTAAACACAATATAAAGTAATCTATAATTTCCTATTTCCTTATTAGCATTATGTCTGAGTATGAATATGCAATTGAAAATTATATTTTCTTACTTGATTAACCCAAGCAGCTGAGTACTCAAGATTCTTGAAGGATGTGTGAGCTGCATTTGAACTGTTTGATACCATATTATATTATTGCATATAAGTTGTTTCCATAAATCTGAATTTTAACAAGGTAAGGAATAAAATATGTTACTGTGTGATAAGAAACCAACCTGGATGATTCCCTTGCATTCTGTTTATCTTTTAGAACTGGAGAAAACCCTGCATTTTTGGGTAAAATGGGACCAAATTTCACATAATCAGGAATTTTCCGACTAACCTCATGTAAAGGAGTCATAGGTGGCTCTGCAATTGGAAACATTGGCATAGCCTTCTTGCCGGTGGCAGAACCATAATTTATGCAATCTATAAAGTAATTAGCAAACAGCTTCGTGTTATCATCCAATGATTGCCCATAAAGTTTTTCCAACTTTTGCAATTTTTCCGCCTGATCTGGTCTCATAGAAAATACCAAAGACTCATTGAAGTAAAGATCAAAATCAACAGTGAGGGACAAATCTGTAGAATCTGGTATCAAATCCATCATAACCCTATGTCTTTCCTCTGAATACCAACCAACAATGGAGCTCATATGAGGGAGGAACAGTGTTTTCCAAAGTTCTGGAGCAAAATCAATCCGTGAAAAAAACGGATCGACAGAAAACATCTCAAGAACATGAAGAACAGCATTTGTAACATTGTTTCTTAATTTCCACAAATATGAAAGATTAAGGTGAGCCCAAGCAGAGAGATAGAAATTAGGGACCCCTGCGGTTTTATCACTGGTATCCAACATAGCACACACTTGCAACATCTTTTCTGCATAATCAAGTCTTGCCATTTTAGTTTCGACATTAGAAGTATTAATGGCCTCCTCGAGAGCATCCATACCCCAGTCCAAATTTGCCAAAACTGCCTGATCAGAGTACCTAACCTCCGTCTCTTTGTTATTGCTTTCATCTTCTGCTGCTAATCTTTCACCACATTGCTCCTTCTGTATGTCCCTTTTCCTTTGATCAAGCAACTGATCTTGAATAAAATTTCCAACAATGGTGATTAAGGATTTAACTATATCATCCGTTTCCATTTCAAAACTAGATATCCATGATCATATATTCATCATTTGCCTTTACTTTCTATGCCTGTAAATACCGCACACAATCAAATACTGTTCATTGACACCAAAAAGCATAAATTCAGTGCACATTTTCTGCATCTACATCGTTTCTATAGCACGACATTTCACAAACTATCTGTGACTTTCCTCATAAAGATCTACTCTTATATCTCACTTACAGAACTCAGATAATGTTTCTAATTAGTCCTAATATCAAAATGTTAGCAACTACTTGCCCTAATTTTCAATAACCAAATGTTCTTTCTTAACAAACTAAACACCATGATCATCTCGTACGTTTGTGCGTATTTTCACCTCCACTAAACTTCACAAATCACAAAACAAATTTACATATAATCATACTGACAGTATCACTACGTGTGTGACTGTGTGTCAATAGCAAAAAAAACACTCACAGTGACGAATCAACAATGACTGCAATCAGAATTCAGCACCTTCAAGGTACAACACGATCGATTACGTATCAACTTCAACAACAATTGACAGATTTCAATACAAAATAAAAAATAAACAAGCAAATAAGAGTGATATCATCGATTACAACATTATAAAGATAACGATTACATGAGATTAGAGACGTACACTTGATTGATGAATAATCAGACAAAATTGTGAGGAAGAAGCCGGCATCGAGGCGCCGGCCATTGATGATTATCATTAAGAAATATAAAATGTTACCGATTTTCATAGTCAACTCAATTGGTTTCCAATGGAGGTTTTGTTTGATTATTGATCAATGATAACGGTCGATGTCTAACGATTTTTTTAAAATATATATCGCTGTCATCCTCTGATAAACAAGTGAGATGCTTTTTATGTCAAGTATTCCTTTATGAGAAAAGGAAAAACAATTATTGGGTTGGTTGTGATTTATGAATTTTATTTTCTAAAAACATATAGTTTGTCAAGTATTCCTTTGATGTAACAAATGATTCGTTTGAGAGCATTGAAGTGGGCAGTACGAGGGGCATGCATGTACATACAAATTTGTTGGACAGCATAAGAAATATCAGGACGTGTAAAAGTCAGGTATTGTAAGGCCCCTGCCAAACGTCGGTAGGTCGTAGGATCCGAGATCAGGTCCCCCTTATCTTTGGAAAGTTTACCTGTGGTGTCAACGGGAGTCTGAACTGGATTGCAAGTCGCCATATTTGCACGCTGGATTATTTCTTGAGCATATTTCTTTTGAGAGAGAAATAACCCGGTTCCTGTTCGTTTGACTGCAATACCCAGAAAATAACTAAGGGGACCGAGATCTTTCATGGCAAACTCTATGGACAACTTTTGCATGAGATGGTGTCGGAGGGTAGGCGAAGAAGTTGTAAGAATTATGTCATCCACGTATAATAGCAGGTAAGCCGTATCGTGCCACGACGATAGATGAAAAGGGAGTTGTCGCAAGTACTTTGTTTGAAACCAATGGTGGTAACATAATCTGTGAATCTTTGATACCACGCGCGCGGCGCTTGTTTGAGGCCATAAAGTGACTTGCGCAACCGACAAATATGATGAGGGAATCTGTGATCTCGAAAGCCAGGGGCTGATGCATGTAAACTGTCTCATTCAAATACCCGTGAAGGAAAGCATTCTTGACATCCAATTGATGGATGTCCCAATTATTTGTCAAGGCAATGGATAGCACGATACGAATGGTGGCCGGTTTAACCACCGGACTAAATGTGTCATCACAATCTATTCCCACCTGTTGAGACCTGCCATCACAAACCAAACGTGCTTTATAGCGCTCAAGTGAGCCATCTGACTTAAGTTTATGTTTGAATAACCACATGCAGCGAATTATATTCATATTCGGAGTACGAGGTACAAGTTCCCATGTATTATTGTTAATAAGAGCATTAAACTCATCGTGCATGGCATGGTACCAAACTGGAGTTTGGAGGGCTTCGGATGGGTTTTTGGGAAGTGGTTGGAGAGTGGAGGTATGGAGATTGAGGGGAACTTTTGGTTTAGAATGACCGGTCATACTGCGGGTTTGGATGGTTCGAGATGGAGGGGCGACGGTGATGTTTGGGTGAGTGTGAGGGGTAACGGGTGGTTGAGGAGGAGTGGGGTTAGATGTGTCGGTGTTGGGGTTGGGTTCTGTGGGATTGGTATTGGGAGGGAGATGGGTGGGTGGTTGGGCAGTTTTGGGGCGTCGGGTGTATGTTTGGGTGAAAGTTGGAGGGTGGCGAGGTAGTGGTGTGGGATTAGTGGTGGTAGAGGAAGGGTTGTTGGACATGTTGTGAAGGTGATCCCAGATACTCGGATGTAAGGAAGAGTTTGATTGGGAGTGTAAGAAATCATAAGAAGGTGGAGGAGTGGATTTGTTTGCAAAAGGGAACACATGCTCATCAAATACCACATTCTTAGCAGTGATGATTTTCTGTGTGGAAAGGTCAAGACATTTGTACCCCCTATGATTGGAGGGGTACTCGAGAAAAACACATGGGAAAGAACGATCTTGAAGTTTGTTGATAGATGTGGAAGGGAGAAGTGGGTAGCAGAGACAACCAAAGGTGCGAATGTGTTCATAAGTGGGTTGTTTGTGATAGAGGAGAAGGGTTGGTGTATGATTATTTTTGGTTTTGGACGGCAAAATATTAATAAGATAGGTAGCCATTTGGAGAGCATGGTGCCAAAAGCTTGGTGGAAGGGAGGCGTGGGTGAGAAGGGTACGAATGATGTTATTGATTGAACGAATTTTGCGCTCGGATTTGCCATTTTGGGCCGAAGTGTAAGGACATGAGAACCTAAAAAGCATACCGTGTTTGGTGCAAAAATCGTGAAATTGAGTGTTATTGTATTCTTTTCCGTTATCGCATTGAAAGGTTTTAATTGGTTTTTGAAATTGTGTTTTTATCATAGTATGAAAATTATTGAAAATAGTGTAAACCGAAGATTTGTTAGCAAGGGGATATGTCCAAAGATAGTTAGTATAATTATCTAAGAACAAGACATAATATCGATGACCACCCGAACTTAGTGTCGGTGAGGTCCACAAATCGCTATGCACAATATCAAATGGAGAATAAGTAACAGATAAAGAATCAACAAAAGGAAGTTTTATTTGCTTGCCAAACACACATGACTGACATAAATGTTTATTGTTCAAAGGTCCAACAGAAATAGAGCGAGTGTTATTTAAAATACGTAGTAAAGATAAACCAGGATGTCCAAGGCGTTTGTGCCAAAGATCCTGTGATAAAGCAGCAAAGGCAGAAGGCGGCATGAGCTTCGAAGATGGTGAAGTGAGAGGATAGAGGTCGCCGGTACTGTCACATCGGAGGATAGGAATCCGAGTCTGGTAGTTCTTCACAAGAAATCCAAACGGGTCAAATTCAATACGTAAATTGTTGTCAGTGGTAAGTTGGCGTACGGATAAGAGGTTTTTGATTAGGTTGGGTGCATGAAAGACATTATTAAGCTTAATAGGTGGAAAGGGCGGTTTCAGGGTTATTGATCCAGTCCCTAAAACAGGGATGTGGTATCCATTGCCAACAACAATTTTGTTTAAATTACTATTATTAACATAATGTGAGAGTGTACCTGTTGTATTCGTCATATGATTTGTAGCCCCTGTGTCAAGATACCACTGCTGATCCGGGTTCAAATTCATAGTGTGCAGCGCCTGTTCGATGTTGGTTGGAGTGGAAGCATAATCTGAGGCTGCATAAGAAGCGGATGGAGCTGGTCCAAGAATACCCGGTGCTCTATTCACAGAGCGGGAATGTGGTCCAGTTGGTGCAGTAGGGTAGGGACAAGGTGGTGTATTCTAATGAGTAGGAGAATATGGCCAGTTGGTACCTTGCATCCATGGATTAGGATAGAAACCAAGGAATGGAGAGAAGGGACCATAGTTACCTCGACCACGGCCGCGGCCGCGGCCCCTGCCTCAGCCGCCACGACCACTACGGCCACCACGGCCACCACGAAAGCCGGTGAAGTCAGCCCCATTGTGAAAGTTACGAGGCTGTTGGTGCTGTTGGGATTGGTCTCGGGTGGTGTAATTGGAGCAGCCGTGGGGTTGTTGTTGTTGTCCGATGAGTGAGAAGAGAGAAGAGCTGTGGAGGGGTTGTTGGTTGGCCTTCCTGTTTTCTTCCATAATGAGGCGAAAGCGGGCAGAGGTGAAGTTTGGATGAGGGACGGTTTGTTGAAGTACGGTGGCAAAGCTTTCATAGTCGGTGGGGAGGCCGGCTATGAGTTGTAACACCAATTGTTGGTCCGTAATTGGTGCATCAACGTTAGAGAGTTGATCGGAGAGGGACTTCAATTCCTGACAATAGGTAGTAACGTTGTTGAATGATTCAAGTTTCGTGGTTAAAAACTTGCTCATCAAGTAAAGAGCACGGGTAGGTTTGTTGTCAACGTAGATATTTTTGAGACTGTTCCATGCATCAGCAGCGGTAGCGCCTTTGTTGACAATGGTTAGCAGGAGATCACTGGTGATGGTTCCATAGATCCATTGTTTAACAATGGCATCTAAACGTTTCCATTCAGCATCACGTTCAGAAGGTTCATCATTGGGTGGGAGGATGTGATCAAGAACATTATGGGCGGTACAGTGAACAGTGAATAATTCAACCCAAGAATTGTAGTGGCAGGTGTCGGATCCAAGTATGAGTTGCACGTGATTACGTATGTTGGAGACGGTTGTCGCGGGGTGGAGAGGGGAGGTGGCGGTGGCTTTGTCGTCGCTGGGTTTTGGCATGGTGTATGGTTGTTGAGAAAAGATGAGAGAAGAAGAGGTGATGAATGGTGATAGGCGACGGCAGAAGAAGCAGAGCAGGAGAGGGGAGGTCGACGGCAATCGGGAGGTCGACGGCAGGTTTAGGGTTTTAGGTATAGAGCCCGGTTCTCTGATACCATAATAGAATAGGGTTCGATGCCTTCTCCCCTTTTCATTGATATGCATATATAATAATAAATGTTACAATTTGGCACCTCTAATAATGACAATTAACAGAACTGTCTAATACTCTAATAGTATCTGATTTACTATATCAGTCTCATCCTTACAATTTTATAAAAGAGAAACAAGACGGTGTGCAGGAGGCGGAAAACGACAACCAAACTGGAGCGGCCACCTACTAAACATACTACTTCAACATATAACTTCATTTAATGGTCGTTAGTATGCCGTTAATTGTATAGAGAGATTCATTTGAGAATGGGCCGTATAAATATGAAGAGATTATACATGAAGATACATCAAATATATGGACTCAGATAACAAATACCATAACGTGTTAATATTTTATGCTTTACGACAACCTGTCATCCTATTAAACATCCTATTACAGTTAAATAATATTTGTTTGAACTTAAAAAATAAAGACATGATATGCATATTAACATAATACACAAACACAAGTAGAACGTTATGACATAATTTCATTAAACCAAATTGGATATAACATTTAATACACAAGTGTTTAAGAGGAGCAACAGTGAATTTACTAGCTTCAAACTGTTTTGAGTTATACCCGTTAATCTCATCTGCATAAAAATCATCAAAAACATGAGCTTGCAATTGATGAATAATTCACCTGTTTAGGGTAGGTAGAGTGCATTCGGGGAAGTGGGTACAGAGAATAAATAAAAAATTAAATAACATTTGTGGGAGGTACCCAATTCAATCTCTTAATAATTACATGATACATTTACAAAGTTGAAAATCAGTAATGGGCTTTGCAACAATTGATTTTAAGTTTCACTATTAGGAGAGATAAGAGAATGATTCTTTTTAATATCAATAAAAATCCAACCTTTGGGGTCAAGTCTCCCTCCCTCAAAGGCTATTTCAACATTTATTAATAAAAATTCCATATGAAAAATAACGGAAATGTTATTTCTACGATGCACATTCGAGACCCACCGACCAATCCAGATGAAAACGAAAATACAATTTGAAGTTGCGCGATGAAAACAACAATACAATTTGATCTCGTGGAAAACATTGCAGAAAATGTTGATATCACGATGACGATTAGTTTACTAGTTTGAGTTATTTATATTTTTATGTTTTTTACTTTTAAAATCTTTTACTTTAGGAACTTGTTCCTCTAAAACAAACATTTTTGGTGATGGTATGATGTGATATGAGTACGTCCTTCAAATATGAGTGTGTAGTTTAGCGTATTATGGATTGACAAGATACATTATGATTGGTGAGTTCATGATGTAGTTAACGTTCATAACACGAGTGCCCTCTCTACCCTTATCTCTTAATAGTTACATGTTTTTGGCAGTGTTTTGAAGACCGAACGGACCGGCCGATCCGATCAGAAATCAGACAGGTGCCCGAACAGGTCTGCATTAGTTCGTTTTGAAGAGTTTCGACTAGCCCGTTTGTCCAAATTGGTGGTCGGACTGGATTTTTTTTTAAGTTTTTGAATTTTAATAGGTAAAAATGAGGGGTTAACTTGCTGTATTGGACATAAGATTGTTGTTAAGTTTATATATAACTATAAAATACACATATAAATTACTTATATTTAATTATATATATAATATCATATATATATATATATAATTATGACGTCATCCGGTTCTTAAATCCGGTCCGACCACCGGACCAGTAAGACGTTCAATTCGACGTCCAATCTATCTCTGAAAACATTTTTTAAGAAGGGCGGGATGCCCAAGGAGAAAATTTTACTCCACAACCCTTAAGTTGTATCTTCACTTTTTTGCATGTTTGGGCCGGTAAGGCTTTTCTTCGTTTGTTCACAAGGCCCACCTTTTTAAGTGATACGATTACAAACTACAAAGTTGAAAATCCGTAATGGGCTTTGCAACAATTGCTTCGAAGGTTCGTAAAAAGAGTGATAAGAGGTTGATTCTTTTTAATATCAATAAAATATGAAACATGAAAGTATACAAAACTTTAAAGTCTGTAGCAAATAAGATTATAGGTAGGAAAAAAAGATAAAAGTAAATATTTATTTTAAATTCGGTTGATTAAACCAAGTGTACGAGTTACGATTTGTCGGTTCAACCGACCCATGAACCCTCCAAATAAGAAGTGTTTAAGAAGGTTGGAGATGGTGATTTTGAACAAGAAAGGTTTTGTTTTGTATCTTATGTGGTACAATTGACCCCCATTGGTGAAATACTAAGGGGGCGTTTGGTTGGAATGAACGGAATGGAATTGAATGGAATTGAGAAACTAGTATAATTTTCAAGTAAAATTATGTTTGAGTGGTTAATGAAATGTAAAACCCAAGGGAATGTTTCATCTTAAATTCCCTTGGTTGTGGGATTTCAAATTCCCTTTTTAGGTGAAAGGATTTTGAAATCTCACAACCAAGGGAATTTCAGGTGAAACATTCCATTTGTTTTACTTTTAATTACTCACTCAAATACAATTTACTTGAAAATTATACTAGTTTCTCATTTCCATTTCATTTCTTCCAACCAAACGCCCCCTTGTGAAATACTAAGTTGTGAAAGCAGGAAAGTTGAGTTTCTTTGGGATAGAAGTGGATTCATGGAGAGTATTCTTAGACTACGAATCATTTTGGGACATATTTGACATATAAAAAGTAAAGTTCTTAAATTATTTTTCTCAAGCAAGAGATTGATAAAAAAAGGTATCATCCAATTTTAATGTCTCTTAGTACGGTGATGTCTTGAAGAATGTACGAGGGGAAGCAAACATGCAACATAAACATAATAATAGAAC
This sequence comes from Flaveria linearis, assembly GCA_024085815.1. Lineage (NCBI taxonomy): Eukaryota > Viridiplantae > Streptophyta > Magnoliopsida > Asterales > Asteraceae > Flaveria > Flaveria linearis. Next base: position 50,715,284 of record CM044015.1, on the reverse strand, counting down.
CACTACAAGAAAGAAAAGCTATAGAGGTGACCTAAATCGTAGCTATAGCATAGAATGGTCGTCGCTAAAGGATCACTTAGTCGCTATATACTCGTTGCTAAAGCACAATGATGCTGTCGCATAACAAGCCATTGCTATAGTACACACATGTGACGACGCATGTAGCCCTTATAATGTTGTGAAAATCTCAGAGGACAAAATTTAGGAAAAAAATTAAAAATTAAAAATAACTATAGAACTATAGCGACGACTTTATTGACAACATGTCGTAGTTATATAGTCTGATTGTTTTTTAAAATTTTTTAAAATTTTCCAGGTTTATAAAATAAATTTAACTCAATCCCAAATTCTTTAACATGTTCAAGTTCCTTAACATTTTAATATAAAAGTCAAACATATACATATCAAAATGCATAAGAGTTGTTCAAACATGCCAAACATTTAACATAGTGTGATGGGTGCATACGTATTAGGAGTCACGTCGGGGGAACACTTTTCACTTTTCAACCAACGCCCTGTATATAATCACGCCTAGATCCCAAAAATAAATAAAATAATAGTATTAGCAATGACAGGCCGTCGCTAATAACTTCTTATGAAGCGAGAGAATTTTCCTCCATCGCACAAAACTCTACTACGATAACAAGTCCTAGCAAAAAATGAAATTTGATCAACCAAATTCAAAGATCTATAGGGGCGGCATGTCGTCATTGTAGCCTGAGCTATAGCGACGACACATGTCGTCCCTATAAGAATCATCTCTATAGACTTGGTTTCTTGTAGTGAAGGGGTAGGGTGACCGTGTTATGGTGATTGTGATACCAGTCATGGAAAGGTAATTTTTATTAGCGACATGATGGTGGTTCAGTTTGGTGGTAGAATGAGAATAGATCAGACTAGGTTTATTGGTTTCTAAAAGTCACTTTTATTTATTAATTATGAACAAAACAAAATTGTTGTTTCACTTAAATTTGACATTCATTAACATCTCTCATTGTAATGAACTAAAACATTATAAAGCTCATAACTATTGTCACTAAATGTGTATTTGTAATATCTAGGGCGAAACCCAAAACACGGGCACGTTGTATGAACCATCAATATAAATTAGTTTACTAACATAAATCAACTCAACATGACAAAACTAAAATAGATCTAGCAAATCTATAAATGACAAAATCGAAAACGAAGCTGATTTGAGGTTTGAACTACTCCATTCCCATGCCACGGTCCAAATATAAACGTTAGATCTTTTAACTTAGAAAAATATAAATACAAAATCATGTCTTTCATGAAAAAACAAAACCGGCTATATCTTTTATACTTCAAACAAAAGTTCGAACTCAAAAAGTCCAAAAGTAGAATCAAACCAAATGTACAAGTTCAATGTAGTTATGGTTTTTAAATTTTGTTCGTCTAAATGAATTTTGTTGTAATATGATTATTTTAATGTAGAGAAAGAATTTGTATAAAAAGACCAAGTCTTGATTTCACATTAAAGATTAAAGAATACAACCCCGGTTATATTGCCCTACAAGGGTCCCATTTTACTTATTCAAAGGAATCCGGCATATTTGACTCCCAATTTTAAATGTTAGGTTTCGTTTCATGCTGGCCAAAATATAAATATTTACACTTCAATGTGACACACTTAAATAATTAATGTGTACTATTATTTCTATTTATTGATGTCAGTAACTTTGAATGTGATTTCATATGTAAATTTTAAATTGTTAAAGAAGTATATTGGTTAATCATCAGCCAATAGTTTGAAAATCAGATGTTTATTAACTTGACCGTTGTGTTTACTGGTTGAATTGGTCGTAAAAACCAGATAACTTAATAATCAATTTAAAATTTTTAACTAAAAGCTAAGAGAATCGCAAAAAGATGTGAACTTCAAGAATTAATAATCCAAACATAAACAAAACTCAAGTTTAACTAACTATTAATCCTTAGAAAGGGAGATTTTATAAGTCAAACAATTAAATATCAAACCAGGTATTTAAAGAAATTCCATCTAAAGAAAAAATAACGGTTCAATATTTAGCGGCTTATAACATGCAAAGTTGCAAACCAAACAAATCAAGAGATCAAATTCGGTTTTAAAAACATTCATTTTAATTAAATTATCTAATGTCAAAAGTTATATTGTTGTGAACCAATGAAATAGTTCATAGGTGAGACAATGGCATTTGTCTTTATCTATCTTGCCTAGTATATGTCATATCATTGTTCATCTCCTATGTCCTATCTCCTCTTTCTTATTAACTTGCATAATAATTAGGTTTGGGCCTCGCGCTTTGCCGCGGCTATGTAAGTTTTAACGTAATCATAAATCAAAATCAAAACAAAATCAAAATGAAGATTTAAAACCATAAAATCAGCAAAATACATAAAGTAAAACACACCAAAACCCCAAATCCATAACACGTAAGAACATTCAGAACCCAAAACTAAATCAAAGCCCAACACCATAAACAAAATAGACGAAAATCAAAGCGCGACACAGTCCTATATAGAAAAACTGACGAAAATCAAAGCCCCAAAAAAAACAAACAAAAGGAAAACCCAAACCTTAACAGGGTATCGATAACGAAAGAAAGAAAGTAGGAACCCGGAGAAAGACAACGCCAACAAATGCTATAAATAAACGTAATCGAAACACCCATCAAAGAGACGTGTCAAGAAACCAAAAAACTAACAAGAAAAACCCCACCCCCAAACCTCAAACCCACAAAACAAATCTATAAAAACACATACAAAACTAAAAAAAAAAACCAAAGTTCCCACCGACCAAAGGGAATAAATAGAATAGAAATACCTTATATTCTAGAAGAAAACATTGGTTTTCAAGAAAAAAACACATGCTCACGCTATTTACTTAACAAAGTTAAATGTAAAAAAAATCCATCATTTTAAAACAATAAGTTCGAAATACAGACAAGTGTACCCCTAACAGTGAGATCCTCACAAAGAAATAGTTGAAAGACCAAAATATAACAATAATAAAACTTGATGGGTGTCATTTATAAATTGCCTCGAGAAATCCCCCATCCACACCTCCCTTGATCCCAAGGACGTCTCGCACACACCGAAACACAATCAACAAAAGCACAGATACACACTAACGTACAGCAACCAATGCACAACGTACAACCATGTACTCCATCTCAGCTCTGGATTCAACAATTCACTCCTTGGATATAGCAATCACAATAAACTCACATTCTGCTCCCAAAAATACAGTAACGTACAGTTCTTAAGGCGTAAAGTATAAGTTGTTCAAGGTATGTGACTCTGGAGCTAGCAATCTCCGATCTGGAAAATAGAAAGTTACCACCGACCAAAGTCTTTAAATAGAAATAGTAATAGTAATGTCTCTCAACCATAATATTAATCAATGTCCTAAGAACTTAGGAGTAAAGTCAACTAAATTCATGCTTGTAACTAACTAAAACCTAGAAGCTTTAGGAATGAGTCGAAAAGGCTTGTGCTAGCAATCACCCGAGGAACATCTAAGAGCGCGTCAAGATTTGAAGCTACCATACTTATATCTTAATAATAACCTACTACTGAATTAACGTTTATGAAATTTAAAAACCTCGACGATAACTTTTGAAAAAAAATTGTAAGATACTAACATCATCAGTAACCCTTTTTAATTATACAGGTATACCTCATACAACATCAAGTATTATCGCTTGGTATTTGTAAAATACATGATTATTTAAAATGATTATTTGTTTTATATATTAGGGTTCAAATTATTATTTAAAACTTGCAAGGGATGGATTGTGCAACTTAAATCACAACATCCCAATCAAACAACTCGAGTCACTTTGAATTCATTTGATAATTTTATAACCCGTCAAATAAACACCGCACCGTTGATAATTATTTTCAATATTTTAAACTTGATGAAGCATGACAAAATCATGAATCGAGTCTTTAGAATATTATGCTTGAAGTATAACGTGTCATGTTGACTAATTGACTTTAGAGCCCTGGTTGACTTAAAATTGGCTTTCATTACTGTAAAATAAAACTTTAATATTTTATTCCAATCGTCAACAAATGATGATTTGATCGGGGTTTTTATACCTAAGGTTACTTGAAATCATTTCGCTTTTCCCCTATTATTTTCATGTGACACATAAACATAATATCATTTTTTTCGGTTTTTTCTTGTTTTACATAGTAGGGTCATAGTTTTTTTCCATTTTTCAATTTAGCTTCCTTTTTTAAATTTTATTTACATTTCATAAATAATAGAAAACGTAATAGTTTTTTTTAAACATATAATTAACAAAGTTATCTATACTATATATAAAGAGTTTAAGAAGGGTATTTTAAGGTACCCTAAAAATAAGAACAAAAACTTCTCTAAATGCATAAAACACAACCAATTCTAAAGGTAAAATAGTAATTATATCGTTATTTATAAATTATCCCCTTACAATTATTTACATAATAACCCTAGACTAACTATCAATTGCAATCAAAATTCTATTCTCATTTTTAGCAACAAACTCCACCAAATATTTTACTTAAATAAAATTCTCTAAATGCATAAAATACAACCAATTTTAAAGGTACCCTAAAAATAAGAACAAAAACTTCTCTAAATGCATAAAATACAACCAATTTTAAAGGTAAAATAGTAATTATATCGTTATTTATAAATTATCCCCTTATAATTATTTACATAATAACCCTAGACTAACTATCAATTGCAATCAAAATTCTATCCTCATTTTTAGCAACAAACTCCACCAAATATTTTACTTAAATAAAATTCAAATAAGTATCCACCAAATATTCCATCCTAATTTATGTAAATAAAATTATGATATTTATTAATATTTTGATTTTGATTTTGAAAAAATTATCTATAATTCACGTAAATAAAATATGATATTTATTAATATTTTGATCAAATTGTCAATATTTTACTTAAATAAGATTCAAATAAGTATCCCACCGAATATTCCATCCTAATTTACGTAAATGTATCCCATCGAATATTCCATCCTAATTTACGTAAATAAAATTATGATATTATTAATATTTATTAATATTTTACAAAAAAGATCAGAATGATGTTTCGTCCTCAACTGTATCTACGTCACGACCTGCAAAATGGAAATAATATAATATATGATACTTTTTAAACAACAAAGCAATAAAAGTTTGCACCACCAGCATCTCTCAAAATGCTTTATTTGTACCAATTACGCTTTACCAGTCACATGAAATGATACCTTTTACTATCTTAAACCCCAATGTTGGTCAAACATTACAAATGATAAATGAGAGTGATTATTGTAGTTTTCATGAAAGACGAAGGGCGGCTAATAGAAGATATTATGTTGCACAGAGAGATGACATCCAACATATTTCAAATGGTATACATGTTACGTAGATTCCGTTCGGTGACCAACCACCCGTACGAGATGTGACCATAGAAGAGGATCCATATAATTTTGTTTATGACCATGTACCTAAAGAGTATCTCAGACTAAAGGAACAAAATTCATGTCAGAAATGTTCAGCAAAACGATTTTAATAAGAATTCCCTACCTTTTGTTGCATTAATGGTTAAACCAAATTAGCACCTATTGAGATCCATGTTGAATTGTACAAGCTCTTCACGATGCAACTGAAATTGGCAGAATGTTTAGGGCGAAAATACGAGCTTATAACGCCAGTTTTTCTTTCGCCTCGATGGGTGTCACGTTAGATGATACACTTACCAATGTGAGAGATGGTGTGTATACTTTTCGTGCGCATAAAGCGATTTATCATGGAATTAACCAATTAGTCTCCGGGGATGGAACACCTAGATATTTACAATTGTATTTTGATGATTCTGAAACAAAGTTAGAACACTGGCTCTAATGGTCAAATCTTGATCGGAATATTACTGAGATTTTGTCACGTGTACTTTCTACAAATCCTTATGTCATTACATTTCGTAGTCTTGCGGACCTATGTCCTTTAGACAACTATAAAGTCACCTTGAACGCTTCAACTACCGTTGAGTAGAGGATGTACAACATAGTCGAGATCAGTCGGATGTGCGAGCATTTCGATTAAATTGATCTCATCGTTATTAGATTACTTCACCATTGAATAAAATGAGCACCGAATTTTTTTCTTAAATTCTTATGTTTAAAAGTTATATTTGTTTATTTGTGTATTACTTTAATGCATTAATAATTTTTTGAACTATTTAATGATTTTAAACTTTTTTACGTCCGTCGCATCGCGCGGGTACCGTGCTAGTAGTTTTTTAATGCAGATTAAAAAAAGTTATAGCTATAAAAATTATATTTTAAAATATTTTAAAATAATAATAAGCCGGGAAAATGTTATCATATTTATATTAGTAAAAATATAACGTTTAAACTTGGGTGGAAACAGACCCATAAAAATATAATGTTTAAAATATATAATGTTTGAGGTGGAAACCATCCTAAAAGAAGTCAAAACCGCCCCAAACAATAATTCAAACGCGTTGAATTTCACGGGGTAAAGGTGAAAAACACCCTGGGGGTCAGGGAGCGGGTGTTCACACTTGAGGCCAGTTTTTCCATACAATCCTTGGTTTTCATATCGTGTGCCCTTATAATGAATGTCTACAATTGAATTATTAAATCATTATTATTATATATAATAGAATTAAGAGTAAATTACGCTTTTAGTCCCTGTGGTTTTGTAGTTTTAACGTTTTTCATTCAATAGTTTAAAAACGTTCGGTGTAACCATTGTGGTTTAGATCTGTCACAATTAAATCCAGGGCACTAACCCCCATTCATTTTTTCTGTTAAACGTATGTAAAAAGACAAAAATACCTTTGACTTAAATTGTTATTTCAATGTTCAAATACAAAATACAAAAATTATCTTTAAAATTTTTAAAGAAAAGCAAGTGTGTGTGTCCACACACACACACATATATATATGTATATACATAATATACACACCTATTTTATTAATCTCTATTTCACATCCAACACCATACACCACTGCCTCACGGTCACCGCCACCCAACCACTCCACACATTACCACACCACAGCGACCACGTAACAGCCATCGACACCGCCACGCACCCTCACTGACCACCACCACGTAACCACCACCATCTCTATATCTCTGAACCTTCATTAACACCCACACCATCGAATCTCTCACAAATGTTGACATTTTCCCGCTCTTTTGATAACATCCTTTACAATCGTCGCCACCACCACACACCACTACCACCACACACCACTACCACCACGCAGCCACCACCATCTCTATATCTCTGGACCTTCATCAGAATCCAAGAGTCTTGATTCCACACGAACCTACGACGTTAAGGGATTCGTAACCCTTTTTAATTTCAATAAAACCCTAATTTTGCAAAAATCCCAATTCCCATATAAGTGTTTGAGGTTCGTTTTATTCTCTGTTATCTGATTTTGTTCTCAATTAAAGGTTTTGTTGCATTATGGGATCTTATCTTGTTTTGTTTCTGGCTAGAAATTCTTCCCTTTGTTGAATTCACAAAATTTTAAAGCAAAGATCGGGACTTTACCAGGTGATTTCAGAAGGGTCATAATAAATAGACACCCAGTTTTATAAATCGACACCCCCTTATACGCCGCGTATGGCTCCATACGCGGCCCATGCCAGGCGTATAGGTATCGACCATTAATGCGACATTAATGACTGACACTCGACGTCACATCAGTTTACTTATACGGGGCGTATAGGTCCATACGCCACGTATAGGTCGGTGGCGATTTAAAAAAGTATATAAGCTATACGCCGCGTATGGACCCATACGCGACGTATAGATCCTCGAACCGCTATATCTTCCAAACTTTCTCATTTTTACACACACTCCGAAAAAAAAAACTCTCTCGTATAGCCCTATACTACACGTATTGATCTTCGATTTTTCTACATCTAGGTATGTATTATTGTTCCTACATCATTATTATGTTAATTGTTCACTGATTTAAACGTTAAAGTAGTGTTTTAGGCCTTATAATGGGTGATTTAAAAACTGGTAGATAGAACTATACGCTAGTACAACCCCGCGTATAGGGCTATACGCAGCGTATAGTTCTATAGTTGGGGACGAAGACCCATAGGTTTGTACCCTATACGCGGCGTATAGCTCTATACGCGGCGTATAGGGGGGGTGACCATACGTGAGTTGTGGCCCATACGTGGGACCCTATACGCGGCGTATAGGACTATACGCGGCGTATAATGGCGGGGTTGACCTATACGTGGCCTATGTCCCATACGCTGGTACCCTATACGCGGCGTATAGCTCTATACGCGGCGTATAGGGTAAATACATATATACAAATACATATATATGTATATACACATATACATATACATATACATATACATATACATATACATATACATATACATATACATATACATATACATATACATATACATATACATATACATATACATATACATATACATATACATATACATATATATGTATATACACATATACATATACATGTGTATGTACATATACATATACATATGTATATGTACATATACATATACATGTATATGTACATATACATATACATGTATATGTACATATACATATACATGTATATGTACATATACATATACATATACATACACATATACATACACATATACATACACATATACATATACACATATACATACACATATACATACACATATACATATACACATATACATACACATATACATATACATACACATATACGTATACATATACATATGTATATGTATATGTATATATATATACGTATACGTTGTTTTTGATTTATTTGTTTTCTTATGCAGATATGTCTTCCGATTCTGATATTGAGGCTGACGTTGTTGACCATATTGCTGAGCATCCTTGGCTGCAGTTTGAGGCCAGTTCCATTGAGCACGCTAAGTGCTCAAAATTTATTCGTATGAAGATCGGTCATCAAAAGGCCGTAGATTGGGAGGTTATGGCCGAGCTAGGAGAGCGCGATCGTCTTGCTGCTATTATCGGAGACGATACGCCGTGGAGACGTCTCTTTGAGATCGCGTTTTTACCGTCCTACCGTGAGCTGACTGTGGAGTTTTTATCCACATTTACCTATATCCGTTCTGACGAGATGGAGGAGGACGATGAGCGATCCGAGATTTCTTTTATGCTTTGTGGACATGCACATCAGATGTCTATTGAGCAGTTTGCCGTTCTATCGGGGCTGTTGTAACATTTTGTATTTTCGTTAAATATAAGTTAACTTCGTTAAATTCTTGTAAGGACCATTCATGCCATTTATGAAACGTTGTGGGCTATTTTTGTTTCATTTCTTGTTTACTTAAAGTTCTAATAAATTAAATAGTAATATTAATTATAATAATAATAATAACATTAATAATAATAATAATAATAATAATAATAATAATAATAATAACAATAATAATAATAATAATAATAATAATAATAGTAATAATAATAATAATAATTATTATTATAATAATTATAATAGTAATAATAAAACTTAAATAATTAAATAAGTTAGATTAAAGTTTAAAAAGGTGAGGGGGTCTTAATGTAATTTTATAAACTTCAAATTAAAGTTTTAGCATAAAATAATAGAAAATCAAAGTTGAGGGACCATTTGTGTAAAATTCCAAAATTTCAACCCAAACCCCCCGCCCACCCCGCTTTTCCGGCCGAGCCTCCGGCCACCTCCGGCCGCGGCTCCGGCCACCTTAAAAACCCATTTTAAAGCCATTTTTCGATTCAAAACTGATTCCAAATGCTTCTAGAACATGTTTCGGACCACTAAGTACACTTTAATTAGAATTAAAGACGATAACGGGTGTCGATTTGGACTTGGTAACCGTCGGCCACACCCTTGAACCGTTCGAGCAATTAAACCCAATGATAACCCAATTAATCGAACTTGAACGATCATTTCTCTATTCCTAAGCTATTACCATTCTCAATTTCATCTGAAAACACTCAAACATCACCTTCGATCCCACCCTCACCGCGACTTGTTCATCGACTTGCATGCTCATTTTTCGTTCGAAATCAGGTGAGTAAACCCACCATTCCACTCGGTTTTACATGGGGAACAAAAGCCCCATGGTTATCAACATCCACCGAGTTATTTCGTGGATCAATTTGGCCTCAAATCGATCTAGGGTTCATGGAGCTTTGGGGGTTTTCTTTCTACATATGTTTTAAGTTTTAAAAATGAACATTAACCGCGGCTGTAAGCCTTGGTTCACTGGTTACTCACTCACATCACCACTTTGAGGTCCCGGGTTCGAACCCGGGCACCCTCAAACATTTTTAAGGCTTTTTAGCCTTTAAATTAATTATAGAAAATTTTTAATAAATATAAAAATAGCTTTTGTAAACTTAAATATTTTTATAGCCACCAAATAAATTTCTGAATTTTTATTAAATTTAAATAATTAAATAATTTTTTTAAACCTTTTAACAAAGGTTTTATTTTATTTTATTTTATATAAATTTATTAAAATGGGTTTCAAATAATAAATAATAATAATTGGTCCAAACGTAACCTTTTAAAATCATGATTATTTTAATATGTTCATTGAAATTTATATCTAAACATTATTAGTTGTTACAAATGGCTTAATTTTATCTATTTCTAATAAAATACATATATGGTAAATTTCTTTATTAAGATATTTAACGTACTTACAAAAATCCCCAAATTTCACCTAAAACCCTAGTTCGTGTTAAAACATTAAACTTATTATTAAAACTTTAACCTTGTGAATATATTTACATGCTTAAGTGCCTTGTGACGATTCACGTTGGAACGACGCTTGTTAAGATCCTTATTAGTCGTCATATTTATACTTGTTGATCATGTGAGTTTTCCTTGCCTCTTTTTTTATGCTATATCACACCGTTTTGGGGTGAAACATGTTACATTATTCAACATACACTTATAAACGTTTAAATCTTATAAAAGCACATGCAATTCATACTTTTATTTTGTCATGGTTATTTGTGTTATTGTAAGTCTTATATGAGTTACATATATTGTTTACAATCATTAACTATTGCTAACCTGGCGACGTCTTAGATCTTTGGGCCTGACAAGCCTATTTGGTGCTAAAGTCGATGTATTGCCGAATCCTAGGAGCCGTATGCTTGTGCACTAGGGAACCAAATACACTTAGCCAATCATATAAACTTATAATCTAGTCGAGGTTTGATTGTACTATATGTGTTCTATAAACTTGCTAACTTATAACCTATGACATGAATTGCTACTTGAAAACCCATGGGATATTATGTATGTGAAACCCTTGGAAACTCACCAACTTTATAGTTGACCCGCTATTTTTAAATATGTTTCAGGAAATGCCAAGTTTGAAGTCATCATTTGAAGTTTGCATAAATCTAGGATTTGGACCTAGATTAAAGAATGAAAAGCTTTGGATTACTTTTGTTTTATGTTTCGACTTATTTCATGTTGAAACTTATGGTTGTAATTGCATTTGAAACTTATAATAATAATATTTACATATAAGGTTAGCGTTATGTGGCTGTGAACGATCTTAACTCTCACACCTCGACGTTTCCGCCGTCAAGGTTGGGGTGTGACAGCTGTATTTTGAGCCGGAGACTGTTACCCCTCTATTCACCGAGGGTATTACTGAGATGAGGAGAGTCGATTGAGAGAGTGGTGGCCTCAGATTGCCGGAGGTCCGTTTCAGAGGACTAAAGGCAGGGTCACCGGCATTCGAGATCCTCTCTCCGTTATCTGCATCGTATGATCGCCATATCCATCACGGGACGTGGCAAGAGTCGGGAGTGGTGTACCATTCACTACTTATTTTACTTATACTGTTTGATTACGGGGACCAGGTGCAACCTGGCGAGATGTTTGGCAGAGTATTTTGCGTCGTATTATCATCGGCAGGAGCGAGGAGCGGTGTACGGCGGCGCGTACATCACGTTGATTGCCCGATCTTTAGCTTATCTTTCTCGGCTGTGAACGATCTTAACTCTCACACCTCGACGTTTCCGCCGTCAAGGTTGGGGTGTGACAGATTGGTATCAGAGCCATAACTATAGGGATTTAGGTTATTAGAAATGGTGACTTAGACTATAGTTGCATGAACCTCATAGAAAGATCCTTATACTTTTGTGCTTACATATTGTTTGCATGCTACATAATGCTATGCCTTTTGTGCAACTTGATGCCTTAGCATAGGATTGCCTTATGTATGCTTAGAACTTAGTTACTTGCCTTCCTAAACTTAACTTTGACTCTTTGACTCTCCCCGATAAATGAACTTCCTAAACTTATTCTCAACGACATGTGGAGGCTACACTTATCATCGTGGGTTCAATTCCTTAGACTTTATGTCTAATCTATGAAAATCTCATCAAGGTTTTGATTTCATAAACCAAAGAAATTTGTGTGATACATAGGCACCTGTATTCTGGATTTCCTGGCAAAAGGCCTTCGGGCTAAGGCAAGCATATCGTATAAATCTCATTGCGAGACCAGTTATGCTTACCTGGGGATTTCTGGGATGAGTGATAAACTATGGTCTTTATACACAAATATCTAAGGCAAATAGGTCAATTTACCTTGACGTGTCAACGATTCCAAATGGTAATGCGTTACCAAATGGAACCATCCTATCTATATTTTGAATATTAAAAATCCTTGAATCCTTGAACTGGTTTACCACCAAGTTTAAATACCTTCTCATTCTTAACCTACATAATGTTCCTGTTAATATTGAACTCATCCTACATTTCAACTCTTACGTTTAAACACCGTTATACGTTGAGCGTTTCATGTAACTATCTTCATACCATGACCAACGTGAAAATGGATTTTAATATACCCAAAGATATTGGGAATCTAAACTGTATGGTCTTCAAAACTTTAAATTGTTACTTATGGTTTTCAAATCTTCTTAAGGGTGTGTCCTATAACTAAAGACATTCAATACTATAAGGTGAAATTCTTACATCTCGGGATACTTTGTCTAGGCAAAGTGTAGATAGTGATTTAATTCGATCATTGAATCCGTTTATTTGACTTGAAACCCTCGAGATGAGTGATCACTTATAAGTATGTGTGTCTTTAATAAGGTTATGGCTGACCTCATATCTTGAGAAGTCCATGTATTCCCTTTGATTGTGAATCGAATGTTCACATCTCATTGTGATGTCGAATCATTCTTGTCCTTGATTTTGTCTTCCTGATTTAAATAATTCAAGATTTGAACATCATCATAACAAATTCTGCTATCTTGAACTTTGATCTTAAGCTTGTAAGCATGGTTTTTTTCTTTTGTTACATTGATGTAACTTGAAATTTCCTGAATTTCTAATTGATATTCTTTTCTTTTCGTTGTTATGTCAAACTTCGTACCGTTTGCACCATGGGAGATGCAAGCATTTGTAAGTCAACCTATGACTAAGAACATTCGTATCTCCTAAATGATTTTAACTTATCAAAACAGGGGTGATTCCCTTACTTTGATGATTCTCTATTCGTTTCGATAAATGGTTTCCAATCGTGTGTTTTATGAAATTTCATCCTCTGGATTGGGGTGATTACCTTATCTTGAGGATTGACTTCAATTATTTTCTTTGGAATGGCATTTCACAAATGACATGATCTCACCAAAATAGGACTGAACCCCGTACTTTGGTGACAATTGTCAATTTCCGATTGTTTTCTTGTTATTATGAAATTCAATCATCAAGATAGGCATGAATTCCATTCCTTGATGATAATTTCATTCTTATGGATTGTATTTTCTCAAATGAAACGACCTCATCAAAGTAGGAGTGAATTCTGGATTTTGATGAAGAAGTTCATCCTATTATATTTTGTTTTTGTAAAACTTCACCGTTAAGATAGGGGAGACGTCCTTTACCTTAATGGTGAGTTACCTCGTCTTATTTCTGTGGATCCTCAACAATGAGTTGGGATCGAGCTTTTTGATTGGTAAGCTAGAGGTCATACCTTGGGAATACACCATCAAGTTAGGAGTGAAAACCACACCTTGATGACTATTCTCATGTCTTGATCTTCAACTTAACAAGGTTGTAATCAAGTGACGAGAGGCATGTAGTAACTTAAAGGGTGAAACAATGTTAGTGTTTTGACCTATCAAGCCAAAACATGATCTCTGAACTTGAAAAGAGACCCGATCGCTCTAGATTAATTTTGATTCCGAGCTTGGAGCATTTAAATTCTTAGCTCGATTTCTTTTCCTTTATCCTCATGTTTTGATATGATCTAGCTATATGGAACCATTTATTCCTTACTTATCGACTTTCCTTATGAGTTATCATTAAAACCTGGTTGCGCGATGATAGCTTTTCTTAAACAATCTTTCTGTTAAATAAAGACATTATAAACTTTTGTTTATGTCTTTCTAGTCATACGAATGTTCTTAGACTCTACTTATGGGTTTGACAATTACGTATGCAATCTATATTTGGAAATTTGTTACTTTGTAAAACATGTTTACAAATACTTTCTTATTGTTTGCGTCATTTCTTGAATCGCTTTTGAATTCTTAACCTTGAAAATCATTGAAATTCTGTCGTGGTGTTGAACAACAAGACTAGTTATTATCCTCATTGCGATGTGGATATAATGATTCATAAAATTTCGTAATCTGTAGTCATGGGTATGGCATAAAAGAAAAGACATAACTTGGCATATGTCCAAGTGTCTTACCTTTACATATGACAAAACCTAACCTCCGTGTTCCCGTGAATCTCCTATTTAACTTTTCATTCACTAAATGCTTCTTATTTTAAATGTCATGATGACAATTGGTGCATTATAGACCGATTGGCTAAAAATTCAATTTGATTTATATGGGATGACGGGTCGAGAAATTGACCTGTATCTGTTTCAAATATTCGTATACCGTGGTATGGCGTTAAAACATCGATCGTTATTTTGAATGATTGATTCATTTTCTGTTTTTAATAATATTCTTAACCATCGTCGTGAACTCATTCCAAGATCTTCGCATAACGTATTATTCTTAGACCGATGGTTGGTCAAAGGGAAATACATATTCACAAGATATGTGTTAATGTCGTTTCATATGGTGACGTTTGGGATTCTTAAATTCCGACGGTTAACCTTTCTTATCATTGTTGGTCTTTTATTGATTTCTAAACATCACCTTACCACGAAATTATATTCTGGAAGTTGTGATTTATAAGTCTAACATACCATGGTAACTCGTCATCATTTTCCAACTTTTCAACTCAAAACGTCTCGTATTTCACTGGAAGAGTTTAAGTTGGCATATATTATGTCAAGAATCTTGTAAGATTCCATAAAGTGAAACGTTTCACCTGTAATCAAACGTCAAACATTGTTCGTTGTACACTTACCTTGCATCATAATTCCTTGTTCATCTAAGTTCATTTTTAATTTCGGGATGAAATTCTTTTAAGTTGGGGAGACTGTAACATTTCGTATATTCGTTAAATATAAGTTAACTTCGTTAAATTCTTGTAAGGACCATTCATGCCATTTATGAAACGTTGTGGGCTATTCTTGTTTCATTTCTTGTTTACTTAAAGTTCTAATCAATTAAATAGTAATATTAATTATAATAATAATAATAACATTAATAATAACAATAATAATAATAATAATAATAACAATAATAATAATAATAATAATAATAATAATATAGTAGTAATAATAATAATAATAATATAATAATAATAATAATAATAATAATAATAATAATAATAATTATAATTATAATAATTATAATAGTAATAATAAAACTTAAATAATTAAATAAATTAGATTAAAGTTTAAAAAGGTGAGGGGGTCTTAATGTAATTTTATAAACTTCAAATTAAAGTTTTAGCATAAAATAATAGAAAATCAAAGTTGAGGGACCATTTGTGTAAAATTCCAAAATTTCAACCCAAACCCCCCGGCCACCCCGCTTTTCCGGCCGAGCCTCCGGCCACCTCCGGCCGCGGCTCCGGCCACCTTAAAAACCCTTTTAAAGCCATTTTTCGATTCAAAACTGATTCCAAATGCTTCTAGAACATGTTTCGGACCACTAAGTACACTTTAATTAGAATTAAAGACGATAACGGGTGTCGATTTG
Organism: Flaveria linearis; assembly: GCA_024085815.1. Lineage (NCBI taxonomy): Eukaryota > Viridiplantae > Streptophyta > Magnoliopsida > Asterales > Asteraceae > Flaveria > Flaveria linearis. Next base: position 50,699,093 of record CM044015.1, on the reverse strand, counting down.
GACTTGGTAACCGTCGGCCACACCCTTGAACCGTTCGAGCAATTAAACCCAATGATAACCCAATTAATCGAACTTGAACGATCATTTCTCTATTCCTAAGCTATTACCATTCTCAATTTCATCTGAAAACACTCAAACATCACCTTCGATCCCACCCTCACCGCGACTTGTTCATCGACTTGCATGCTCATTTTTCGTTTGAAATCAGGTGAGTAAACCCACCATTCCACTCGGTTTTACATGGGGAACAAAAGCCCCATGGTTATCAACATCCACCGAGTTGTTTCGTGGATCAATTTGGCCTCAAATCGATCTAGGGTTCATGGAGTTTTGGGGGATTTCTTTCTACATATGTTTTAAGTTTTAAAAATGAACATTAACCGCGGCTATAAGC